>PVLA01009685.1:34415-72239 GCA_004027455.1 Hydrochoerus hydrochaeris | reverse complement strand
TTTTTTTTTTTTTTTTTTGTACCAGGTATTAAACTCATGACCTCATGCTTGCCAGGAAGGCGCGCTTATGCTGCTGAGCTAAATCCCCAGCCCAAGGAAAGCTTTGATTGGCCTGAAGGTTAAGGAAAAGTTCTGATTAGCCTGAGGGTTCAAGAAAGCTCTGATTGGCCTGAGGATCCAGGGAAAGCTCTGATTGATTTGGGAGCAATCCAGCCTCTTTCCCTGAGTTTGGATTAAGAGTGAGCATGTGACTTAATTCCGGCCAATAAGATGTCGGGGAAATCATCTGGGGCGGGACTTCTGAAGAAGCGCTTCAGCCTCGGTGCTGGGGAGGGTCTCACTTCTTCCCTGGCCTCCACTCTAGAGGACCCCCCACCCCCCGTTCCCGCTGTGGTTCCTAGCCTGCGGCCCGCATCACCCCAAGGATGCCAGGGCAAAGAGTCAGAAAGATTCAGGGTTCCTGGGGACATCTCTAGCAGGGTGTCCTGCCCTGATCTTCACGGTGGGACGCGTGTCTTCTCACTGAGCCCTGGAGAGTGGACCTTCCGGTCACTCGCAGCCCACGGCCCTTCACCCAGGCACCCGGTCCCCTGGGTTTTAGATACGAGCTGGGTTCTGATCCCAACTGGGTCTCTCTCCAGCTGTGTAATCCCAGGAAAACCCCTTTGCCTCTCTGACCCCCACCGTCTCCATTTCTAAAATCCATGTATCAAGGATCATTGCTAAGGAGGTGAAGGGACAGGAGATGTATGGAGTGGGCCTGCAGCTGTAAGACCTGCCCTGCCACCCCTGCGCCCTGTAGCACCCCAATGGCCCCAGAGCCTGCAGCCCAGCCAGGGCGCCGGGCGGTGAGATCTGCGCCTTGGGGTGGGTAAGGTTGCAGAGGGAGAGACTGAGCCCGGGCTGCCCCCTTCCTGGGGTGGGACCCTGGCGAGGTGAGAGAGAAGCAAAGCCCCGCATCTATCCCCTTGACCTGGGTACTCTGCCACCTGACTATGCTCAGCCACTGGGCAGGTGACGGGCACAGCCAAGCTGGGGGCAGCCTGCTTACGAGGGGCGGGCGGGAGTGTCGCCCAGGCGTGAGGAGCGTTTCCAGGTGGCCTCTCTTCTTGGCTCCCACTCTCTGTCCCAACCTGGCCTTGGGGACTGAGGTGCCCCATGCAGCCTCTCCCTCCTCAGGCCCGACACCTTCCCCAGGGTCATGCGGCACCTTGGGTATTTGTGGCTCCTGAAAGGCTGGAGGGGAAGGCGGGTGCTGGCACAGGGACAGGAGAGGACCCAGCACTAACGCCCTGGCTCCGGCAGCTGGACGGCAGCTGGACAGCAGCACAGCCCTGGGACTCAGAGCCCGGCCTCACCCGTGACCACAGGGCAGGACCTGGCCTGGCTCAGGGCAAGCTAAGTTTCCTCTGCCTTTAGACTTGCTGGGCCCTTAGGCTGGGCTGTGTCCTTGGTGGACTGTGTCACATTTGGGGACCACACAGAGCGGGAGCTCATGGGGCTGCACCCCACCTGCAGGGCCTGGACCCCGATTTCAGAGAATCCTGGACCTTCCCACCTCCTCCTCTCTTTTCCTTTATCTGAAATTGTGAAAAACATAGATGAACATAAAAGTGTCTGCTTTGACCGTGTGCTTTTGTTGTGTTATTTGTGGTATGGGGCTGAACTGCGGCCTGTGTGCTGGGCCAACCCTGCATCCCAGGCTTTCTAGTCATTTTAGGCAGCGTCTCCCTGTATCAGTGGGCTGTGGGGTCCTGCCTCGGCCTCCCGAGGATCGGGATCCCAGGTGCGTCCCTCCGTGCCTGGTTCACCCTTTCATTCTAGTCATGGGCAGCCGCGGCTTGGGTTCCAGCCAGGCATGGCCTGCACTCAGGTCACCTCGCCTGTGGTCTTGGCGCTCTGGGCCAAGTGGCTGACCAAGGGAAGGCAAGCCAGGTGCTGGAGCTGAGAACCTAGCTCAGCACCCAGTGCTTAGTAAGCACTTCTCATATTATTTTCACTCTGGGCGCATCCTTTGTGTTCCCTCTGGGGACAGCCCAGTGACATAGGGCAGGAACTCCTGTGAGTCCCGCCCCCACTTCTGGGTAGGGTATGGGGGGGTCATTCTCCATAGCAGCTTCCGGTCCTTTGTCTTTCCAGGCCATAGCATGTCTCCTGCCTGGCTGAGAGGGCGGGGTGACCCAAGGACAGGTGACCTGGGATCTGCTGCTGTAGCCATTTAACAGATAAGGAAACCGAGGTCCCAGATTCCTCCAAGGGAACATGCTGGGCTTGGGCTTTGAACCCCAGCCACTGGTGACTTCGGAGGAAGGTTTCAGACCTCACACACTGGACATACTGGCTGGAGCAGCGGCAGCTCTTTTGTGTGGGGTGCCTGCTGTGGGCACTGAAGGAAAGACCTTTGCAGTGGCATTAACTGGCCATACCCTGAGCTCAGCTCTCCTGGCTCCCCATGGGAAATAAAGATGAATGTGGTGTTCAAGCTGCTTTCAGCTGAGGTTTCTCTCCTTGTAGGACAGAGTGGCCATCAGCATTGTGCAGACAAAAAAAAAGCCTTCCTGGCTGGGTTGCTGCTGAATGTCCAGGGCCTGGAAAAACAGCCCGGCACCCAGCAGGCGCGCAGTGGATGTGGCAGAGCAGCTGGAGGATCCACACTCAGGTTCAGCATGTTGAGTCCTGGCATGCTGGTGGCCACAGTGACAGGGCCCTGGCTCAGTCCTCCCTTGGTGGTCACATCCCAGCCCCAGAGGCGTCTGTGGCCCTGCCCCTGCGCCTGCGCTGGTGCGCTGGGCCCGAGGGCCCTGCAGCTGTGGTTAAACCAGGGCTTCCTGATGACGGTCCAGGTAATCAGACCGTGGGAGGGAGGTGGAGGGCAGAAGCAGAGACCCAATAACCGGGGACCAGGGAGCCCGTGCCCAAGCCCTAGAGGGCCATCCCGGGGATGCTGTGACCCCAGCTCTGGGGGCAGTCTGACCCTGGCTCAGGGACACCTTGGCCCCAGTCTGGGCGTGCATTTCTGCCCGCTGAGTGGTCAGTGTATGCTGCAGTGGTTTGCTTCAGCAGAGACTGGAGAGCGCAGCCCCCGTGTCCCCCGCGGGGCTTGGCATGGCCCCAGGCCTTGCTGCCACCCAGGAACAGGGCTGTTCCATAAATAGCTTCAAAGGAGTCCCAGGGAACAGACTGGAATTTTTCCTTCTGCGCAGCTGCCAAAGCAAATTGTCCTCAGGTGTGGACGGGCCCTGGGCCTCCCCAGTGCCGGCCTGCCTTGGGGCTGAGCTCAGCAGGCTCCTCGAGGTGCTGGGACGGCTGGGGGCCGGGTCCCCCACATCCCTCCATCCTCCTCTCGCTGACTCACTCTGTCAGGCACCTGCCCACCTGGTGCCCCAAGGGCAGAGCGGGGGCCCGTCTCCCGAGGTCTTGGGTTACAGGACTTGGGTGAGGCAGGAGCTCAGCCCGTCTCCATGTGGCCTCCCGCCTCGTGATCTCTGGGCCTCAGCCTCCCCCGTCTTTTGCATGTGCCATTGTCACCATGAGGTGCAGTGTATGAAGGCTGGACAGTGCTGGGGGGACAGGTAGCAGTCAGCGCTGTCCATGTCCACTCTTTGTTTCTCCTGCCATCCTTTGTAATCTGCTGAGCAGGACGGGCAGGAAATAAACCTCTGCATTTCAGTGACAGGAAGGGAGAGAGGGAGAGTTCACTGCTCCTGCATCAGGCAGCATACGGACTGAGCTGATGCTGTGTAACAAACATCCCCAGTGGTCCCACAGGTCCCAGGGGAGCCTCCCCATCTCCACATCCATGGAAAGTGCAGGATGTGCTCCTGGGGGGCAGAACCCCATGAGTCCCTGGCTCTGTATGCTGGCTGGAATGCGGTCACATGGCCACCCCTGATGTCAAGGGAGGCCAACACATGGTCTGGCCACATCCCCAGAGAAGAAGAGGGGGTGCTGTATCCTCAGAATCCCAGGGACCTGTGCACCTCACAGTGAGAAGGGTTCTGTGAACCAGACCCCTCCAGAGGAGTGGGGCCTGACCCACCCAGCAGTGACCCCATGCCCATCCCAGGCCCCCAGCCTCCTGCAGACCTGACTTGAACCTTAGACCTGCTGCTTACTGGGCATGGGCTCTGGGGCCTTGGTTTCTCCTCGGTGTAATAGGTGGAGCTTGACAGCTGCCAGGGCTCCCAGCTCTGGGGGCACAGATGATTCTGGGGTGGTGACTTGCCCAGGGGACCCCCAGTACTGCCTGGGTGTCCTCATGGTGTGGTGCTGGTGTCCCTCAGAGCAAATGACCAACCCAAGAACAAGGCAGGAGCCACAGTGGCCATGGGGCCATCTTGGTAGTCAGCTACCACATTCACTTGAAAGCTTCTATTCATTCAGTCACTCAACAAACACTTTATCAATACTGACTCTGTATGAGGTGTTCTGGTGTTGGGGACACAGTTGGGGACAGGACACGCGAGGTCCATATCACTACGGAGTTCACATGCTTGTCAGAAGACAGCAAGAAGCCAAGCAGATACCGGGTGCTGTCTGGGCCCCAGCCTCAGACTGAACCATGTTGCCAGCACCCCTTGGCCTTGGGGTGGGGACTGCAGACTTCCCAGCCCTGCGATAGCCGGAGCTGTCTCCTTAGGAGGAATCTCCCTGCCTATCTCTCTCTCTACACAGCCTCTTTCCCTGGGTCTTAGGAGAACCCTGACTCATTCAAAAAGTGAGTATACACAGAAAAATTGGTGTATATAGGAGGAGAACTGGGGGTTGGCCAAGGGCTGCTTCATCACGGGGAGAGGAGGGAGCCACTTCACCACTAAAGAGCAGTGCTGTGACTAGGAGGGGTTGTGCAAAGGCCCTGGGGCCGATCGTGCCGTGTTGCTTAGGGTAGTTGGCTATTGCAGAGTGAGAGGGAGTAGGCACAGCGAGGCAGGTCCTTCCTGATTTCCTTGCCTCCTGCACCACCTGGGGAAGCTGGTGTCCTGGGTGCAGCAGGTGCCACGACAAGGCCAGCTCAACACTGTGTGACATCCTAGCACTGGCTGGCCGTCTCTGGATGTGACAGTCTCTGAGCAGAGGAAGCACTGCTGGAGCCCCACCCAGCCAGAGCAGCTGGGCTCCTTGGTCACCGCATCCCAGCTGGGAGGCCTCGGGCTGCCCATCCACTTGTCCCAAGCCGGTTTCCTCCCCTGCACAGTGGGGATGGCAGTAGGTCCAGTCTTTGCGGGTCCTGGGAGACTCGGTGACAGTCAGTTCTGGGACCAGGAACCTCGGGGAGCCTAGGAGGTGGACGATGTCAGCCAGTGCAGCCCTGCCCTGCCGGAGGGCAGTGCCACTGCTGGGCCCCTGGCTGCTCTGCCCGTGTTTCCTGAGTGACTGATGGATGGAGTCCATTCTGATATGCTGATTCCTCTCTCTCTCTCTCTCTCACTGTCTTCCTTGTGAGGGGAGCCTTTTCTGGGGGTCTCAGCATGCGAGAGCCTGGGTTTCCTTCTCTGAGCTGGAACACTCAGCCTTTATTTCTTTAGGACTTTTTTTTTTTTTTTTGGTACCGGGGGTCGAACTCATGACTTCACGCTTGCCAGGCAAGTGCTTACACTGCTGAGCTAAATCCCCAGCCCTTCTTTAGGATATTTAAGACAGGGTCTTGCTGTTTATATTCAGGTTGATATTGAACTCACTGTGTAGTTCACGCTGGCCTGGAACTCAGGGTGATCCTCCTGCCTCAGCCTCCTGAGTGCCAGGATCCCAGGTGTGCACCCCCCACCCGGTAAAGCAGACCTGGCATTTATACCCTGAAATGCATAGGAGCCGGGGGCCCCGCCAGGGCCATGGCTCAGCTCCAGGAGCCTGGCTGCATCCTCTGCGACTGGGCTCTGGGTTCGGGTCTCACCCAGCCCAGGCCCTGAATTAGAGAGCAGCCAAGCTGCGAGACCCCCTCGGCCCCCAGTGCATCTGTGCAGCTGCGCCTGCCTGAGCCTGCCCGCCTCCCGGGGCTCATTCCTGATGTTCTCAGGGAAGCTAGGAAGCAGCAGTCATGTGGCACAGATGCCAGAAGGGAGCCTCGCCGTCACCCCCAGACCCCCCACCCACAGGCTGTGGATCAAGATGTCCGAAATCATAGAATTCTCTGAACATTCCATGCAGGTGCTGGTCGAGGACTCAGCCTCCTGCGATTGGTTTCCCCAGCCCGTCCCAAACCTAACTCCCACCCAGGTCCCCTCTTTGTTCTTCTGGCCCCAGGGCCTTTGCACAGCTCTGCCTGGTAGGGTCAGCCCCTCGGAACCCCCATGGTGGCTGGGCCTGGACTCCTCACAGGTCGAGACACAGGGCATGGCATAGGGTAGGTGCCTGCTCCCTGCAGAAGAGCCAGAGGGGCTGCAGTCATGGAAACCAGGCTTTCTGGAAGGAGGGTCTCCTCTCCACTGAGGAGGTCCCGACCTTGGGTGGGGTGAGAGGCTGCCTCTTCCTGTCCCCAGGCCCTTGGTATTCAGCTTGCTTATCTCGCCTTCCATAGCCCGCACTGGAGAGCCAAGCCCAGAGGGCTCTACCCAGGGCCTCTCTAGCCGTTTTTCACAATTTCATTTTGTCTGTTTGTTTTCAGTCAGCGTCTTGGTGTATGTCGCAGGCTGGCCTTGAACTCACTCTGGAGCCCAGGCTGGACTCAAACTTGTATCGACCCTCCTGCCTCAGCACCCCAAGTGCTGGGGTTCCAGGCATGTGCCTCTGAACCTGGCTGTTTGTCTGAAGCATGGTCTCACTATGTAGTTCACCCTGGGTTTGAATACAATGTGGAGCCCAGGCTGGCCTGGGACCTACAGTGACCCTCCTGTCTCAGCCTCCCAAGTGCTGGGATCATAGATGAGCTCACTCTGCCTGGTTTAAACTTGCCTTTTCAGGAAGGGTGACAGACTGCCTTGGGACAGGTGTGAGTGTCCCAAGCACCCCGTCTCTGTCACTCACTTCTCTAACAGTGGCTGCCTTTTCCCATCAGGCCTGGGGGCTTCCAGGTCCTGGCTTAGTTGGAAGCAGGTCCCAGGATGAGGAGTGGCCCTGCAATTCTCCTGCACACAGTTCTGGAGCCCTTGTGAGGCAATGGTGGACACAGGCCCTTTGCACAGGCTCCAAGGCTTAGTCTGCGCCCTGGAGGCTGCTGGGAAGGCTGCCCTGGTGTGCATCCAGCTGCTCTTGCTTCTCCACGCTGCCTGGAGGCATTTTTGGGGGCTGGAAGTGTGAGCAGAGGCTCTGGCTGTCTTCCGGCTGGAGAACCGGGTCAGCCTGCCAGGTTTCTCCCAGGGCCTTTACCTAGCTGGAAATGGGGACCATGGGCAGGCAAGGACCATGCCGAGTGTGCCCAGGTGCAAGTGCTAGTGGGGGTAAAGGGGTCCCTCTTGCCCCACTGCCCACGGCCTCCCTGACCCTCCGCCGCGCACCACTAGGGCTGGTCTGCATTCGTGTGCTCCAACTCACAGTTTAGTTAACTGAGTGTCTACTATGTGCAGGGGCTACAGCAGTGAGCTGAGATGACATCTTAGGGACCAGGGACTGTATTAAAGTGGCAAACAAATGCTCATGCTTGTGACGGGTGGGAGGAAAGTGAAGGAAGGGGTCCAGCACTGGCTTGGTCAGTGTCTCGGGTCAGCGAGGGATTTTGCTTTTCCCCTTTTCTGACACGGGGTCTCCCTATGTAGCTCAGGCTGGTCTTGAACTCACTATGAGCCCAGGCTGGCCTGAAGCTAGTGTGGGGTCCTCCTGCCTCAGCCTCCTGAGTGTTGGGATTACGGGTGTGTGGCAGCATGCCCAGCCTGTGAGGAACTTTCTAAGGAGGTGACATTGAGTGCAAATCTGAAGACAGACTGCTGGGTTAGGCAGGAGGAACAGCCTCTACAAAGGCCCTGTGGCAGGGATGAACTTGACTAGGAGGGGGATTGGGAGGACATGGCCTAAGGGCAGGCCCTGTCAGTGGGGCCAGAGTCCCCGGATGTAGACAACATCGCCATTCTTGATTCTGCCTATGCCATTTATTGTTTGTTGACCACTATCTCCCCAGTCACAGCCTCAGCCTCCCTATCTGTAAAATGGCTTGTTGGGAGTTGGTCCCTGGCAGAGGCTAATGGGGACAGATTTCCTGGAATTGCTCTCAGTGAGTATTTGTTTATTCTCTTTTTGAGGCAGGCTCTCCCTATGCAGTTGAGCCTGGACTTGAGCTCACTTTGTAGCTCAGGTTGGTCTCAAACTCACAATGATTCTCCTGCCTCAGCCTCCTAAGTGCTGGGATGGCAGGCATGCACCACCACGCCAGCTTTTTCGGTGATTATTTATTACCACCAACTGCTGTCCCCGGCGGGGGTAGGGGCAGGGCTCTCTGGGCAGTTGTTCAAAGCAGCTGGGGGTGAGTTGTCTAGGTGTGGGGCTGCAGACAGTGGCCTGGGGCGCTGGATGGCGAGGGAGCTGCAGGCCGGCTGCTCCTCTGTCTGAGTTGGGGTTGGGGCGCCAGGGTCGGCTGCTCCTCCACAGGGTCGGCTACAGGGTGTAGGTTCTTACTCTCCTGTGCCTCAGTTTCTCTATCTGTAACCGAGAGTAGTGTGCTCCCTGAGGTCGGTGAGGGATTAGGGTTGTACAAGAAACAGGACCCAGCACAATCCCCAAAGCCGGGTCTCATTGAGATGCAAATCCCGGGGTGATCTCAGATGACCCCAGAAGGCAGCTTTGGAAGGCCTCCACTTCCCACCATGGGCCCGGGGGAGGGGGCCAGGGGTCTCTCGCAGGCCTGTCCCTGTCCCTGCGGCTTCCCATGCGGTCTGGGTGGGCAGCAGTGTGTGCGGGGGTGCAGAAGGGAGGAGCCGCTGACCTATGAGCCCCCAAACTGAAACCTGTCTCACACTTCCCGTTGTCATAGGGGTCCCCAAATGCCCCAACTGAAGGCCCCATCTGGGTGCAGATGGGGCTCAGGCTGCAGGAGGCTCCACACCGCTCCCTGGAGGGGGCGAACACTCGAGGGGGGTCCCTGGAAGCCGCAGCCGCCTCTCCACAGCAGCGGCAGCCGCTCCCCTCTCTCCCTGGGGGTTCTCAGATGTTGCCAGATGGTAGAACCGAATCTGCTGAGACGTCACTCCAAAAAAGGGAAGTTGAACTGAAAAAAAGATCTCAAAGTCCAACATCTTAGAGGAAAGAGGGGGCGCGATGCTGCAGGCTAGGGCTCCTCGGGCCTCTGCAGCCTGGATCGGCCTCCTGGCCGGAAGCGGCAGACTTGGACTTGGGTGTGGGGTGAGGACACAGCTGTCCCGCTGAGCCGGCCTGCAAGACGGGTGCCTGGAGCGCTCGGGGCGCCCCAAGCACGACCCTGCGTGTGTGTACGACCACCACCTGCAGCATCGCCCGTGCACGTGTCCCCGATTGTTCCCGAGTGGGTGTTCCCTTAATGACACACTCCTGAACCCACTGTGACAGCCAGGGCAGTGCCCAAGGTCAGACACCTGCTCCCCACTCCCCCGCCCCACAGGCACTTGTGTGGACGCGACCTGCACTCCCCCGGGCCGGGTCCCCGGTCGCCCATGATCCGCATGCGTCCCCGGCGGGCTCCGTGGGTGGCCTCCTCGCGCCCCCGCCGGCCACTCCCGGGTTATAATTTAATCCTGAAACGCGATTCCGGGGAAGCGTGTGGGGAGGAGGGGTCCGCGTTCCTCTCCTTCCTCTGCCGGGAGCTGCGGAGAAGAAACTCGGCGTTGCGCCCGAGTGCTCGTGCGCGTGTGCGATCGCGTGCGCCGGCGGGCACGCGCGGGTCGGCAGAGGCGCGGGCCCTTTAAGGCGCGGAGCCCGGGGCGGCGCGGGGAGCGGAGTCACCGCCTCCCGGGACCGCGCCCCGCCCCCGCCCCTCCCCCGCTGCCGCCGCCGCCTCCGGGAGCCGAGCGGGCAGGGCGGGCCGGGCTCACGACCCGCGCCCACGACCCGCGCCCGCGCCCCGCGCCCGCCCTGCGCGCCCCGCTGCGGCCCGGCGCTCTAGCACGAGCGGTGAGGAGTCGCGGCCGCCCACGCTGGGCCCGCGCCCGCTCGGGCCTCGCCGCGAGGTGAGTGGGGGCGCCTCGGGCGCTTCCGGGGCGCGGGGGGCTCAGGGGGCGCCCCGATCCGGCGTCCGCGTGCTGGGGCGCGGGAACATGGGGAACTCCGGGCCGGCTGGGGGGGCCGGGAGTGGGGCCTTGGGGCTGGAAACGAGGTCCCTCCCACGGTGCGCCCCGGGCCTGCGCGCGCGGCCGCCACACGTCCCCGCAGCCTGGACCCAGGGGCGACTCTGCGCCGGCTTTCGCAGCGGGCGGCGCGTGTTGGGGAGCCCTCGGGATGGCACCCCGACCCCTCGGCCCAGCTATGGTGTTGTCGTTCAGGATCCCGGCCGCCGTAGGTGGGGGGCGTCCGACCGCGGCCCCCCAGGACCGCCTTGGAGCGCGCGGGGACCCGCGGGAGCACCCTCCCCTCCCCCGTCGGCTCCGGAGTCCGCGCCGCCCCCCGAGGCCGTGATGCCTGGTTGCGCCGCCTCCGGGTCCCTCCCGGCCGGTGGATACTTGGGATGCCACTAGTTGGGGAAGTTGGAATTCCGACCTGATCTGGGGCGGGCGGACTCGGAAGCCCTAGGCCCTGTGTCGGGGGCGCCGTCCCCGGGCGCGGGGGGCGCGGGGGCGCGCGCGGGGGCGCCCTCCCCATCCGGCCCGGCGGGAAGCTGCGCGCGGGAGGGGGGCGCACGGCGAGTCGGGGACTCGCTGTGCCCGCGAGCTCTGTTGCCCGGGCCCGGCGAGTGTGGGGCGCTCCGCGTGACTGTGCATTGTGGCGCGGGGCCGGGAAGCCAGCGTCCCCGCCGCCCGGCGCGCGCCCGGATCCCGGCGGGTCTGTCGCAGGCGGCGGAGGCGGATCCGTGCTGGCGGCTCAGCCTCCTCCCTTCCTCCCCGCCTCCTCCCCCCTGTTGGTGAGAACTGGTCTTATTATGATTATTATTTTTTTCTCTTTGCAAATTTGGAGGAAGGATGTGAGGTTGAGAGGGAGGGGCGAGGGCGGAGGGAGAGGATCCCGCGGGCAGGCGGGGGACCCGGGCCGCCGGGCTCTTATCGGTGGCCTTGACTTTGCCCTTTTTAAAGCACTCTGGGTCCCAGCGGCTGCTTTGATAGAGGGGCGCTCGGGGCCAGGCACGCGGGGGGCGCTGCTGCGATCTCCGTGGGTGGCCCGCGCCTGTTTTGTTTTGGTGGGGCGGCAGGGGCGGAGGGAGACGGCGCGGAGTTCGCGGCCGACCCGAGCGCTGGCTGCTGGGCTCAACGTTGCTCTGCCCTGCGCTGCTTTGCTGACCGCGTGACCCTGGGCAGATTCTGGACCTCACTGTGCCGTGCCGCTGGGTTCTAGGCCGGCACGGAGGACAGAGTGCTCTAGCTCTTGGGTGCGCGTCTGGGTCCGGGGTTGCTAGAGCTGATTCCCACCCATGACCTTTAATCCAAGGGCCCGGAAGCCGCGTGGCAAGGGTCTGCCTCCCCTTCTTCGCCTTGGGGAGGTGTATGGGGCATCGGAGGGAGGGGGGAGCCTCGTCCCTTGTGGCTGTCCCCCTGCTCCCAGTCCCTCTGGATGCAGAAGGGCTCGACCCTCTGCCCATTGATCGCAGGCGAAGCCAGAGTCCAGCTTGACCTCGCGCCCAAAGTCCGCAGGGAGCCTGGAGCCGTCGCCTCGCGCCCTGGGTGATGTCTGGCTTCCCGCACCAGCTGCCATGTCCCTGCTTGGAAATTTACTGCCACCGGGCGCCCTGGAGCCTGCAGTGCCTGGGTCCAGACGTGGGGGCGGGCGCGAGCCGGCGGGCAGCCCAGGTCTCTTCCCACGGAGCTATTTACGCCGGCCCGGATCTATAGTATTGATAAATCCATGTAAATGGTAATGTGGCTGTCAGGCCCGCTGAGGGATGGAGACCCCGGTGCTCCCCCCCACCCCGTGTGGGTTTGCCTTGGTGGGGAGGAGTCCGTGGGCATAATCCCTTCCTAGCCCCCAATTAATACTCTCAGCACCTCCCCAACAATTCCCGGAGGAGCTCTGCAAGCACATGGGGGGCTGCGGGCAGCCTGCAGATGGTGGGGGTGCAATTGTTCTGGGCCTGGCTGGCCACCACCCACCGCCTTGGAAGGGCCCCGGAATCCTGCCTGTGCCCTTGGGCTGGGATGTGCGTGAGGTGACCAGACCATCCGGAGCTGTGGAGAGCCAGGAGCTCTGCCTCCAGTGGGGAGGGGCCTGCGTGGGTGTGTGCGCCTAAAACTCCCACCTCCACCACACGCGAGTGTGAGGGGTGTGAGCTGTGGTTAGTGGGCGTGTTTCCCCTCGTCTCCTCTTGCTGTCTCCATCACCTCCTCAGGTGACACCTTGGAGGCCCAGGAGACTCCCTGCCACTGCCAGGGGACCGGCTTGCAGGAAGGAGCAGGAAGGAGCCGGCAGTTCCTGCTGCTGCTGGGCTGGGAGGGAGGGTCCATGCCCCCAGGGATGCTGGGTTGGGAAAGGCCATCTCATGGCGGCCCAGGCTCTGCGTCTCAGGCTGGAGAGTCGCCTGGTCATCATGGGTAAAGCGCTCACCGTGCTAGCGCCGTGTCCACGCCAGGCCTCCTGTCCAATCTTAGTGCTGTCCCAGTTGCTGCCACTTCTGCCCTGTGTTGCTGATGGGAACCTTGAGGTCCAGACAGGGTTGGTGACTTATCCAAGGCCACACAGCTGGCTTCGAAGGAGACTCGGTGCCAGGACCTGGCCTTCTTTTTGTGGTGGTGTAGACTGATGTATTGCAGGCTTGCGTGGCCAGGCCACTGGTGGTGAGGGTACAGACCCCAGGGTGCCTGGGTAGGCCTGGCACTGCTGTGAGGCCCCCCTTATTTTAACTATTTATGCAGATGTGGCATTTGCCTTGGTGACGGGCTGTTTTGAAATGAAAACACGGTTTTGAATTATTTAGCACGGTGGATCATGGGAAGCTGCCTGTGCTCAGCTCTGAGGTCTTGAGTGCCCGCCTACGTGTGGGGTGTGTCCCTGGGGACAGACCCTGGGAAGGTGGCAGTGCTGTCCTTGCTGGCAGAGGATGTCGGGGGCGAGGCTGCCATGTCCGTGTGACCTTCCTGGCTTTGACCTTCTGGGTGTCCAACCCTGAAGAATTGTCCTTTAGGCAGCAGGGGACAGCCTGGGAGAGTCACCTGCAGTCCCTGGGAAGGAAGCCAGTGGGCATCCTGGCCCCCATCTTTGAACTGTTGAGCCCCTGGGCCAGGAGCTTTCCCATCTCTGTGTGTGGGGGGTGCTGCTGCTGGACCTGGTACCTTACTTAGCCTCAGTTGCTGTGGGGATCGAGCAGCCCAGGGGCACCCTGGGCGCAGCAGTCCTCATCCGGGAACCTCGCTGAGCAGTGCTGACCTTGCCTCCACCTGTGGCTGCAGGGGCCCCGTGATTCTAGAAAGAAAGGGGTCTTGGAAGTCAGGGTCATGGGTGCCGATTGACCTGTCAGTGCATAGCTTGACAAAGTCTCTGACCTGCTGGCCTCTGTTTGTTTGTGTCTTTTTTTTTTAATAGTATGGGAATAGACCCGTGGAACACAGGGCCTGGCAGATGCTAGGCAAGGGCTCTTCCACTGAGCTGCACTCCTAGCCAGGCTTTTTATTTTGAGACAGGGTCTTATTCAGTGGTGCAGGCTGGCCTTGGACCTGCGACCCTCCTGCCTCGGCTTCTCCAGAACAGGGATGGCGGGCGTCTGCCACCATGCCTGGTGTCTTTATACTGGATGGGATGTGGGGGAGAAGGCTCTCACTGTGTCCCTGCGCTGCCCAGCTGTTTGGGGGTCCAGCACTTGGTGGTGTGGCCTGTGTGGTGTGGGGTTTTGTTAATTTCTGTCGGTGTAAACCTAAGCAGCCACCTGTGGCCATGCCGAGGGCCCCTCAGGGAGATGGCCCTGCCAACATTCCTGAGGTAAAATCAGGTAGCCCCGAGGCGAGGCGAGGCGAGCCTGGCCACAGGACTCTGCCTCCCCACTGGCCAGGTCCCAAGGCCACAGTGGATGTCACAGACACTGGCTGACTGCCCCGCCTGCTTGGGCCCTCTCGGTGCAGCCGGGTCACTTCTCTGTCTCTTTCCTTGACTGTCACTTCTCTGGTTGGGAGATTGTCCTGGGCTACACCATTCATGGCCACGGAGGGGCGTGGGTGTCACTGAGGTGCTGTGGTACCATCCCTCTCGGGCCTGGGGACCCCTGGGCATGTCACCAGGCTACCCCATCCTCCCACCTTCTGAGAAGAGCCCTTCCCTAAGTGACACCACCCACTCAGCAATGGAGCTCAGTCACCTTGGGGGCTTTTTTTTCCTTCTGTCTTTTTGAGACAGGGTCTCACTATGCAGCTCAGGCTGGCCTTGAGCTCACTTTGTAGCCCAGGCTGGTCTTGAACTTGCAGCAATCCTCCTGCCTCAGCCTCCCGAGTGCTGGGATTACAGGCGTGAGCCACCACCCCCGGTTAAAAATACTGAATTTAAATGGTACAGCCAGTGTGGAGAGTCCCTGTGGTCCCTGCCAGCCTGGTGTCTGTCCCTTGAGGCAGTCACAGCTGCCAGCATCTGTGGCCGCTCTGGGCTGTGTGTGTGCATGTGTATGTATAGAACAGAACCCAGCCTGGTAGTTCCTGCTCATAATCCTATACTTGGGAGGCTGAGGCAGAAGGATTGCTGTGAGTTCATGGTCAGCTTGGGCTACATAGTAAGACCTGGTCTCAAAAACCGAACCAAAGCAGAATAAACACAGTGGCAGCAGCCTCAGCCCAGTGTCCTGGTCCTCGAGCCGGAGCCCTGAGCGGGTTGGAGAGCTGCTTTGGTGCAGGAGGTGAGACAGGTTTTGGTTGAAAGAAAAACAAGGTCTGAAGAATAAAGTTTGCTGCTGTGAAAGTCTCAGAAATGCAGCCCTCGGGGTACCCGTGGGGGTGCTGCTGTGCTCAGGCCCCTAAGTGCACCCTCCCTGCCCCACCCAGTCCCTGTTGCTGGGCAGCTGTGACTGATTCAGACACCCCTGATGTCTATCCCTCTGCACCCCTCACGGGACAGGGCTGATCCCAGGCCCCTGCCTCCACACTGGTTTTATTTCAGAGTTTGGGCAGATGGGGGTTGATCCCAGGGCTGTCACCTTGGGTTCCCAGGCTTTGTTTGATTTTTTTAATTTTGGGGCAGGGTCTCAGTAAGTGCCCACTTGAACTTGTGATCCTTTTGCCTCAGCCTCCCAGAGCTCTGGGGTGACAGGTGTGTGGCACCGCCGGTCTTCTAATGTCGGCTTTTCAGGGGTGAGCACGCCCGATCCCATAGAGGGGTGTGAATTTGCAGGGGACCCAGGGGACCCCCGACATTCTCCCCTGGCCTGGTCTTGCCCCGGGAGGTTGAGTGCTAAGAGCCTGTGGTTTTTGGAGGGTGCTGCTGCTTGCAGGGTGGTTCTGGTCAGAGCCCCATGGTTTTGTTTCTTTGGCTGCTGTGACCTCCGCAGATGAGTTTGTCCCTGCTTCTTCCCCTTTGTCCTGACTTTGTGCTCTGATTTTATCTTATCAAATGGATTCCTGGGCTGAGGCTCTGCACTGGAGGAGCAGAGTACAGCTTTAGCCTGGCAGGGGCGGGGTAGGGGCAGGGGGAGCCTGTGGGCCACGTGGGTGATGCGTGTCTTCCGTGTCCCCTCGGTGGGCTGCTGGGGGCCTTGAGGAGCACCCGGGGAGCACCCTGGTGTGGGGAGCTCGGCCCTCGGGCGTCCAGGCCTGGGCTTGGGCCTGCCGACTGCTGTGCCGGCCCAGTGACACCGGTGTGGGGATAGCTGTGGTCCTCACATTGGACGCCAGGTGCTTGCCAAGACCCTGGGTGTACAGTTCCGCAGTGGTGTGGTGGCTTGGTGACATGGCGACCTCCCTGGCACTGCCCTATGTCTGGCCGGGCTATTGGGCCAGGGTGGCTGCTGGCAGCTTGGGGCACAGAGGGCAGTGGTCTTAAGCCTGGCAGGGATCTTGGGTGTCAACCAGGTCCAGGGTGCAGGTCTTCCATATGTTGGTGGCTCAGCAGGGAGTTTGGTGCTGCTTTTGCCCATGTCAGTCCCTTGACTGTCTGTGCCCCTGTGCCCTAGTGAGTGTGTCCCCCACCCCTGCCCTCCCACCCCCACGTCCTTTGGAGACGGAGCTGCTTTGCAGAGGGGCCTGGGAGCTGATGTGAAGATGAGGACTGTTAAACCCAGAACCATGGTGACTGCTGGGGTGGCGAGGGACTGGGGTGATGGGGGACTGGAAGGCAGGCAGGGGTAGGAGCCTCGCTCTTGCCAGTTCTGCATCTGCGGCCCTCATTCTCCTGTGCCGGGCACTGTTCTGGTCTCCTGCATCCCAGGGCCTTTGCACAGCCCACGCCTGGATGGCTCTTCCCAGCCACCCTCAGGAGTCTGATTCGTTTCACTGAAAGTCACTCTACTTGTGCCTTCTTTCCTGGCCGTTTCTCAGCATGTGTCATCTTCTGATTTGTGGTTTTGCTGTTAATCTTGCTGTTTTCTGTTACTTGCCAGCCTGGATGTCCTATAAGAGCAGGGACTTCTGTCTCTGTTCTCTTTGCAACCAGTTCTAGAAGGGCAGGTGCTGGGCCGAAATGGGCAGGGCAGGACCTAGTGTCCCAGTGCCCATGGGGTCCGAGTCACGGTTCTTGCCCTGTGTCTGCTGCCTCTGTCCTCATTGCTGACATTTGTCCCCACCTATTCCTGCCCTGGGTGGCCGTGATTGGGCTTGAGTGGCGAACACAAGTGCGGATGTGGCCCTGGGGGTTCCTAGCGGCCTGTGTCTGTGCCCTGACCCAGCCTGTCCCCTGGGGGTCCCCCTCAGGCTCCAGGCTGTGGCCGGCCAGGGGTAGGGTGGGGTGGGGTGGCGTGGCGTGCCGGAAGTGAACCCTGTCTGCCTCAGCCCCTGCCTGCTGGGCTATAAATAGCCGCTGCAGTGGAAGGAAGCCGGGCCTCCTGGCACCTGACTGGAGGCTGCCCGTGCTGCAGCCCCGCAGCCTGGAAGGTGCCAGTGCAGCCAGGGGGCGCAGCAGGTCCACTGTGTGACCTTAGGCTTTCCGCGTCTGGCCCCCACGGTACAGGCCTTGCGCCTGGGTCCTGGGGACCATCTCTGCTGTGCCATCCAGAACAGGGTGGCCCTTCCTGTGGCTCCTGGCAGGCAGGTGACAGGAAGGGCTATGGAACCAGGAAAGTGACAGGAAGGGCTGTGGAACCAGGAAAGTGTTTCCTCTTGCCCTCGGTGGCTCCCAAGAGTTGGTACTGCCACTGTCCTTGCACTGTGGCAGGCAGGACTGGCTGCATCCCTCTGGGGCTGCCCGGGGTTGCTGGCTCCTGGGGGCTCACCACCAGCCTCGAGAAGGCTGCTGGCCAGTGCCAGTGACATCTGAGCAGCCCCGGTGGCCTCTGATCTCCTCCCCTGCACCTGTTCTCCACCCCCCTCCCGGCCATCCTTGTCACCTGCTGGCTAGGAGGGCTCACGCTGTTCAACCTTCTGCACCGTTTTCCAGACCCAGTGTCCGCTGCCGCTCAGCTGTGCCATGCAGAGCCATGAAGCCAGGCTTCCAGCGACATCTTAAGGGTCTGCAGAGGCCATGGGCTTCGCTGGTGTCCTTACCATTCTTGGTCTGGAAGGGACAGACGTGGATTACAGGGCTCAGCAGGGAGCATTTCCGGTGTTCCTCCGGCCTCACGCGGTGTACGTCAGGGTGGTGTGGGTGGTGTGGTCGGGAGTGGTGCTGTTGACCAGAGAGAGAAGAGGGCTCTGGTGCCAGGTCACAGGGCTCTACCCGAATCACCTTCCGGTCCCTGGGGAGGGTGAGAAGGGATGACTAAAGGAAGGGCCTTTGGGAATCAGCTGTCTGAACTTGGGCTCTGTGGGGTGGGGCCATAGGAGCCCTGTTAAGGTCTCTCGAGATTTTTCAGTTTGGAGCAGAATAACAGTCCCCTCAGAGATGTGCTGACGCCTGCCCAGAAGCCGTGGAGATCTTTTGGTAGATGGTAAAGAGAGATCAGGCGGGGTGACACACACCGTGATCATAGCACTTTGGAGGCTGAGGCAGGAGGATTGCTACAAGTTCAAGGTCAGCCTGAACTACATAGTGAGAACCTATTTCTGAAAGCAAAAGCAAAACAAAAACCTGAATGTCCCTGGAGCCTCCAGAGAACCCGGCCTCGCCTGCGTGTGCTGCTGGGCCCTGCGCAGTCTCGGACTCAGGCCCTCCAAACCTGTGAGCTCATGCAGTGTTTTTTTAAAATTTTAATACGTAGTTTTCGTGGTCCTGGGATTGGAACCCAGGGCCTCCCCACCTTGGCTGTGCCCTATTGCTCAGCCACATCTCCAGCCCACAACCCCCCTCTTTTTTTTTTTTTAATTTTGAAACAGGGTCTTAGTAAATTGCTGGGTCTGAACCTGTAATCCTCCTGCCTCAGCCTCCCAAGTGGCTGGGATGACAGGCCTGCGCCATCGCATCTGGCCTCAGCAGTGTTTTAAGTCGCTTGGCTTGTGGCCCCTTGTCACAGCAGCCAGAGGCCTGTGTTGGCCTGAGAGCCAGCCGGCAGCCCGGGGCCGGGCCTGGGACCAGGGATGTGGTTGTTTAGATGGTGGCTGTGTCCCTGCTGCCGTGACCTTGGGATCAGGTGACTGCCCTGGCTCTCAGGGCGGTGGCCAAAGGGCACGGATGAAGAGGGACACAGCAGAGGGACAGGGACTGCAAGGTGCAGCAGCGATGCGGTGAAGCTGGGGGCGTGGCGGCCAGAGAGGACCTTCACGCTGCCTCCCTTGTTCTTTATGTCTGCAGCTCCAGGGGGAGCAGCCGGGCCCAGGCTGGCTGGGAAGACAATGTCCCAGCGTGTCCCGTGACCAGCTCTGCTGGCTCTCCCGGGCGCCGTCCCCTGTGCCAAAGCCTGTCCCCAGGGGCGGCTGCTCTAGATTCGCAGCAGCCAAGCCCGCACTTCCTTCCCTCCCAGCTGTCCTGAAGTGGCGGCGGCAGTGACGCCTCTGGCCTGCGTCCAGGAGCCTTTGCCTGTGATCAGGGAGCCAGGGAGGCGATGACACGCGGGATGTGGGGACAGAGGCCGCTGGGAGCGGGCTGGGAGGGCCTGTGCCCCAGTGACTGCCTACCTTGGGATCAATGGCTTCGGATTTAATTCAAGCTGCGTGACCTTCTGGTCACTGTGGAGGACCAGGGAGGTCCCCAGCAGGACCTTGGGGGGCTGGGCTTCCCTCCCCCACTGCCACTTTCCAGCTGTGTCCCTGGCCACGTGAACCTGGCATCCTGTGCCTCAGTTTCCCCGTGTGAGCTGCAGGTGGGACCCGCTTTCTCAGGCTGTTGGGAGGGGCGGGATGGGACCATGTGGCGTCAAGAATGGTGGTGATGGTTTTGCCACCTGAGCTGGCGCTGTCTCTGCTTGGCCTGTGATGCCTTCGGATTGTGTATTCCTGGTAGCGTTTTTGTCATGGGACGGCACGGGGGTTGCTGGGTTCCCGGATGCATGTGGCTGCTTGTGCTGGCTTTGGGGTTTGTTGGGGACAGAGGCTGCCGAGCCCCATGATGGCCCAGCCCTTGCCCCCAGGGGTGGGGTCCCCCTCGAGTTCTTGCCCACCCTCGGGAGCCTCCGTGGCCAGGCCCGGTATGTCGTGTGGCAGCTGCCAGACAAGAGGCTTTTGGTTTAGAGGAGCAGGTGTGTCCTGGGGCTGGAGAACCCATAAGGGAGGGGAGCAGACCTGCCCTGCCCTGCCCCTGCCCCAGGCTCTGGCCACAGGGTCACTGGTTCTTTAAGCACCTCCTGTGTACCTGCCCCTCCGTGCTTTGGTCACCCACACCCTTGCTTTGCCATTAGAGTATGGGGGAGGGGGACATCGAAGTTCTCTCCTGCCTCAGTTTCACTGTGCATAATGGGATTTCCCCAAAGGAAACACTCACTGGTCTGGCTGTTTCTTCTCTGGGCCTCAGTTTTCCTGTCAAGATTGCTGAGTCCGCCTGGGTCTGGGGTGTGGGTACCTCCCTCCCTGGGGCAGGGTGGGGCCCAATCCCTCTGAGGGGCAGCTCTGCTCTGGGAGTCCCCCAGGGGATCAGGTGTGAACCTGAGAGGTGTCTTATCTCTGAGGAGATAAAAGCTGCCCAAGCTGCCTGGCCCAGCGGGGAGCGCAATCTTAGTTAGCTTCTTGCTGCCTGCTGCCCGCCCCTGGCCTTCTGCTGTGTCTGAGCAGCAGTGCACAGCGCTGGGTTTTCGTTTGATGTGATAATTCCGTGGCTCTGGCAATGAACACAGGGCTTCAAGCTCCCACCCACCCCCTTGCTGTACCCCAGCCCTTTTTGAGACAATCTAAATTGCCTATACTGGCCTTGAATTTGAGATCTTCCTGCCCCAGCCTTCCAAGTAACTGGGATTATAGGTGAGTGCCACCAAGGAAGGGCACAGGCTGAATTAGTGCATTTGATTCTCAACAGTCTTGTGATGAAGCTGCAGTCCTTACCTCCCCAGGCCATGGCCGAGTCCTGAGCTCAGGGAGGTTGCCACCCTGCCCAGAGATACCTGGTGCCCAGCAGCCCCCAGGACAAGTGGCATCTCGCGGGGACAGCCCCTCTCCTGTGGTACCGAGAGCCTCTGGTGCACTCCTGACCTTGCTCAGTGTCTGTGACTGCCTCGGTTTCCCCATCGGTGGGAAGGGTGGAGGCAGAGGTAGGGATGGGGGATCTCACAGTCAAGGTGTTGGCCTGGAGGCTGGGGAGGCCTCACCCTGGGCCCCATCCATCAGGGTCTTAGGGTGCTGACCTGCGCCTGGCACTTCCTGTGTCCAGGGTGACTGTCCTTGGAGCTTGGTCTCCAGTGCGGCCACTGAAGCCCACGCCCCCTACCCATCCTGCCGCAGAGCCGGTGTGGGCCGTGCCCTGTGCCTCTGTCCCTGTCCTCCCCTGGTCAGGTTCTCGCATGGAGGCCCTTGCCTGGGTCCTGATCCTGCTGTCCGGGGTGCTGAGGGCACTGACAGGCGCCCGGGTAGGGGCAGCACTGGGGTGAGGTGCTGGGGGTGGGGACGTGGGCTGCAGCCAAATTTCAGGCTGCTCTGAGTGGACTGCTGGCCATGGCCTGGGGTGGCATCTGAACCTTGAAGTTGGGGCAGGTGGGAGGGCAGCTCCCTGGAGCAGTGAGAGGGCAGTGCTGGTCTGGCCACACCCCGGCTCAGCCTGGCCTTGCAGCCTTCATCTTTATCTCTGCTTCCACCGAGGAGGAGGAGGAGGAGGACCCGACCTGGGGGAAGCTGAGGGCCCTGTGCGGGGAAGGGCAGACTCGGGCTGTGCTTGGCCCCTCTGGCATCCTGGGCAGGGTCCTCAACCTCAGCGGGCCAGGGCTGGTGTGTGCAGGGGACATCACAGTGATGTTGCAGGAGTCCTGGTGATGCTGGCAGTGGGAGTGAGGGCCAGGACCCAGCCTCCCTTGGCCCCTCTGCTCTCTGCCCTGGGTGGCTGCAGGCTGCCGACCCTCTGGAACGTCGCCTGCCGCAGGTGACAATTCTGTCACTGTCTCCTGACCCAGGCAGTTAATTGCTTCTGGGGATTGATGGTGCCTGGCCTGCCTGCGTGGCCTCTACCTGCCAAGCTCTTGCTCCTGCCAGGGCTGGGCCCAGGCTGAGCCTCCTGGCTGCCCCTCTCCAGGTGGGCTGAGCAGCATTTTGGTACTGTGCACATGGCAAACAAGCCTTTGGGGGGATGCGTGGGGGGCTCCCCGCTCTGCATTCCCTGGGGTCCCTGCTGACCCTCCCCAGGGTGCCAGTCTCAGCTGTACTTGCTGTGTCAGTGGCTGGCACCCGGGGCATCGTAGGGTGTCTCCGAATCACATGAGTTACTGGGTGTAAAGGGCTGAGTGTGGTGCCTGCACAGTGAACCCCTGGCTGGGCCGGTGGCATCTCCAGCCTGTCCTGGGTCTCCCAGGCCACCTGGCCTGTGTCCCCGCCCTGTCCTGTCTTGTCTGTGCCTGGCTTGGGGCCAGGCCACCTTGACCTCTGGGATGCAGGCAGTGGGGCTCCTTCCTGGTCTCTTAATTGCTCCTGCCACCAGGCAGTGACCCACACTCTGTGACAAGGAGGTGGCCTGAGGTTTCTGAGAAGCACGTTGGGGACAGGCTGGGCATGGGGTGAAGATGGTGGCCGAGGGCGGGTCAGGCTGGGGTCCAGTCTTCTTGACTCTCCCTGGCTGTTGATATTGGGTGGTGGTGGCAGTCCTTGGGCCTTAGTTTCTCTGTCCCAGGAGTGGGGTCAGGATGGCCTCCACTCCACCAGGCTAGGAGGATGGCATGTGGCCTTGGCCGGAAGGCTGTAGGAAGGTTGCTGTCATCATAGATAGCAAGGTCATCAGTTAGTATTTCAGGTGGCCTTGGGGGCGGGGATACTCACCTGCTTCTCTGGTTTCCTCTGAGTGTGTGGGGCCTGTGGATGACAGTCTAAAGCCCCCTCCCCTTATGGTGCCACTCCAGTCCCTCACACCTGCTGCCCACCTTTGCCTTTATTTGGGGGCATGCTTTACCTGCCACCTTCCAGCCACCATCTTGGTATTCAGCAGGATGGGCTGTGGCCTTGAGATCTTGGTGGACTCTGGGAGGACCTTCTGCATCCTCAAGGAGATACAAAGGCGGGTGCCTCGCCTGTCACTGGAGGAGGACAGCCTGGTGGCTGCAGAGTGGAGGGTCTCCCAGGCCACCTGGCCTGTGTCCCCGCCCTGTCCTATCTGCAGGGTGGTGGGGGTGCCCTTCCCCTTTCCCCCACTTCCTCCCCTTCATTTCTCCCTCCCCTCCTACTGTCCCTCGCCGTCCCTCCCCCACTCCCTGTGGCTGTCAGGGCTGCTGGCTCTCTCCATTGATGAGGAGGACATGTCCCCTACTATGTGGTGCATCCTGGCCTGGGTCAGCCTATCCAAATCTGAGTCAGTGGGTCACACAGTGCCTGAGGTCCCCGACACTGCAGAACAAAAGCCTGCAGGGGAAAGGATGCAGTCTCTTCCCAGAGCTGTGGCTGGACTGGAAGGGGAGAGAGGACTTAACCCTAGGTGTCCCTGCTGGCCCGGGCCCTGCCCAGAGTCACTAATCCCACCCCTCCCGAGGCCCCGCCCAGGCCCGACTAGCCACGCCCCTCCATGGCTCCACCCGTGGCCTCGGCCTCCCGGCTATGTTGTGCCGCCTTCCTTGACCAGCTAGGTTTTCGTCACCGTGGGTCGCTGCTCTGGTCGTCGTGCCCACTTGGTGCATCCGTGGGGCGTTCAGCTGTGGACGTGCGTGACTGCGGCCCTCCCATCCGGGTCCCTGCGCCTGGCCTGGCCCTCAGCCGGGTGCTGTCGCCATTGTCCGTTGAGGGTGGCGGTGGCCTGGTTCAGACAGCCCGGCGTCCTCGGGGTGGGTCCTAGCTGTGGCCCTGGGGTGCGTGTGGCTTCACCTCCCCGCCGGTCTTTGGTGACAAATCGTGGTGCTGGCGGGGGTCCTAGGAGAGGTCCCCGCGTACCTGAGCCTCGTCCCTGTGTCCCGTTGCCGCCGTGGGGCCGGGAGCCCAGGGAGCCCAGCAGAGGCGCTTCCTCTGGCTGTTGGGGGCCTAGCCGGGTGGGTCCCGCGGAGAGAGGCAGGGACCCCACTTCACCTGCGCTGAGGTGGAGCGGAATGGGCGCACAGGAGCCGCGCCCCTCCCCCCAGCCGTCCAGGGCCGTCTCTTGACCCTCTGCCGCGGGAATTAAGATGCCCTTCCTCCTGCGCGCCTGTCCCATGTTCACTGGCGAGGACCTGTGCCGTGGCCTCTGCCGAGGTCCCCACTCCGCCACCTCACGCGTCCTTATCCCTTGCCAGCCTCTCTAAGCGGGGTTCACATCTCTGGGAGGAAAGCTTCATCCTCCAGGTCACGTGTGGTCAGCAGTGGGCTGCATCCCACTTCCAAGGGGCCTCCCCCCGCCCCCGCAGGCCCGCTGGCTGCACTGGTCCCTCTGCCCCATCCCTTCCCGACGGTTCTCTGTTCAGCCAGCTGGGCTGTGGCCTCTCCTGGGGGGCGGGGTGGCCACAGCTGGGTTCCCTAGATGAGACCTGCTCCTTGAGTGAATGTAGCTCTGTCACTGTGGGGTGCCCTGCACTCCCCCAAACGTCCCCCTTCCTACCCCGTGCTCTGGCTGGACTAGGGGTGCGGGCAGGGGGAGCAGGCCTGGCTCCAGAGCCAGTGACGCTGTCCTGCAGGTGGCTGGCTGGCCGGCCGCCGAGGCTTCCGGGAGCTGTGCCCGGCCCTCCTGCCCGCAGGGGCTGTCTTCGAGCTGCCGCAGATGGCCGGAGCAGTGCCATGCTTGGGAGCATTGCAGGGAAGAAGAAAAGCTCCAAAGGGAAAACAGGATGGGAAAGATGAGGCTGGGTTGTTCCTCTGGGAGCTGCCTGCAGCTGTGGGTCCAGGCTCCTGGTCTGGGGTGGCCTGGATGGACGGGCAAGAGGGCTGGCTGGTGCAGTCTGGAGCGGGTGAGTAAGGTCTGGCATGCACACCAGGCCCAGAGCATCTTGCTGTCACGGCGTCCAGGGGCCAGTGCTTCATGTTCCTACCAGACAGAGGAAATGGAGGCTCAGGGAGTGCAGATACTAGTCCCAGCTTGCACAGCTAGGAAGGAGCGGGGCAGATTGGAACCCCAGGAACAGGTTGCAGACCTGCACTCAACCGCAGCCACCCCAGCCGGGCCCCAGCAGCCTGGGATCCTTGGGGCCCAGTGCCAGGTGGACAGAGAGCTTCTTTAGACTGCTTGGGACGGAGCAGCTGGTGACGGGCAGGTCCTGGAAGTGACTCGGGGTCCCTGCCTTTTCTCTGAATGGGAGCCCAGAGCTCAGAGGTGCCTGGGGTCCCAGCTGGGTCTTTGGACTCTGTCCAGTGCTCTGTCTTAGATTCATTTGGAAGGTCGCACAATATGCACATGTGTATGGCCTGGTAAGAGATTATTGATCAGGGAGGGACACCCTGGGGTCACCTGGAGACAAACAACACCCTAAGCTCTACCAGAGGAATGCTGTTTGTTTTGTTTTATTTGGTTTTGTTTTGAGATGGGTCTTACTGTGTAGCTCAGGCTGGCCTTCAACTAATGGGGATCTTCTTGCCTCAGTCTCTTGGGCATTGGGATTCCAGGCGTGTGCCACCACGCCTGGCTACACTCTTGTTGATAGTTTGACTACTCTTGTGGGTATCTACGTGGGGAATCCTGGAAATGGAACTCTGGACTCCCTGTGGTGGCTGTCCCTCTGTGTGGCTGTGTCTTCCCGGATGTCCCCTCCCTCTGCAGGGCAGCACACTGTGATCTGAAGGGCCCTGTGTGCAGATGCATTTCTGCACTTCCCAATTTAAGGAGGGAAATTGCTGGGTCATGTGGCAGGCCTGCTTTTCAGAGTGTTCACCATAGCCTGGTAAGAGTTGTAGCTGCTCTAATTTTTGTCTACACTTGACCTTATCTGCTTGCTTTTAACCATCCTGGCGGGTGTGTCCTGGTCTGTTTTCTGTGGTTCTGGGGATTGAATCATGGGGTTTCTACCACCGAGCTATACCCCAGACCTTTCCTTTTTTGAGACAGGATCTTCTTGCTAGGTATAGACTGGCCTTGAGCTGGAGATCCTCCTGCCTCAGTCTCCTGGGTAGTTTGGACTGCAGGCCTGTGCCTCCATGCTCAGCTTGGTCTTTTGCTTTAACCACCAGTGTTTTGCTGACTGAGCATCTTTCCTTGTCCTGGGGGCCGAGTGTCCACCGTCTTCTGAGGTGTTCATCCAGGGTCCAGGTCCTGCTTGTTTCCTTCAGGGCTGTCTGACCCTCCACCTGTCTGTGGCTGCCCCTGTACGTGGGGTGCAGGTTGTAACCAGACACTTTGGCCTCCAGTGGGGACTCAGGTTCTCAGGTGAGGAAGGTGTCTCCCCTGCCCCTTGGTGCCTGTATACCTGCTCACCTGGGCCTGAGGAGGGTCATGGGCAGGTGACTCAGGCCTGTGGGGCATGGGCTGCTTGGCTCTGCACTCATCCAGCTTGGCCACCCCCTAGCTCTGATGCCGTCTCTGTCTAGTGGGTGGCAGTGCCCCACCTAAGGTAGCAGTAGGGACATCTTGGTCCCATGTGTGACAGTCCAGCGGACTCTTCCCCGGGACACACTGATAGAGCTCTACCTGTTTCGGTGGGAGGCTGTGATGTCTGGTAACGGTGCTGTTTTCTCCCGCAGGTGTCCAGTCCCCGAGGACCTGGCTCCCTGGTGGCAGTGTCTGGTAGGTCCCGTCTGTCCTGTGGGTACCTAGTCTAGAGTCATTGGGGCGCCAGGTTCTGCCTGGCTGGTGGGTATGGGGCTCTGCTGGGCTTTGTGGGGTGGGTGCCTGGCACCTGGGGGTTGCCCAGGGTGAGGGGTGCCTGCCGCAGAAGGCCTCCCTGGGGAAGGGGACGTTCCACTGACGGCCCCTGCTGAAGCCCCCGTGGGCACCCTGTTCCAGGAGAGGGACTGCCAGAGAGTGGGGGCTTGGGGAACAGACTGGGGGGGGTGTCCCAGCGAGGGTGCAGCTCTGTGAAGGAGCGGTGCCTCAGAGGGGTTCTGGCTCAGATGAGTCACCTGGGCAGGGAGTCTCACGGGCTTGGTGGCAATAGCCCTGCAGGCTGGCCTTCCGCATCTGGCCAGGCGTGGGGGCAGGGGCTGAGGTGGCTCGTGCCTACCCTGCTGTCTGTCCAGCTGTTTGAAGTGGGAGGCAGGTGGCCTTGCTGGGGACATCTGCCTCCTGTCCCTCCTCCTGCTGCTGCTCCACTTCCTCCCCTCTCTCCTTTCCGCCCCTCTGCATCTCATTCCCCATCAGTCCCTGTGGCCCCTAATGGAGAGCCTTCCTCCTGCCTGAATCACCTGCTTGTCAGCCAGTGGCCCACCTGGGGCGATAAAAGGGCTTTTTGTCTGCAGGCACTTAGCTTCCTCCACTGGGCGATCTATCAGGTCTGAGGGTGGAGGGGCAGACAGCCTGGGAGGGGTGGGGACTGTCCTGTCCCCCATGGGGCCTCCTGCAACCTCCCCTTCTGCAGGACCTGGTGGGGCCTAGAACCCTCGGGATCCAGGCTGGTGGGGGACACTGTGGGCGGGGGACACGGGCGGGTGGTTCTGGGAACCAGCAGTGCATAGGAGCCTGTGCCCATCCTGGGGACCCCACAAGCCTCCGTCCCCTCCACACTGTGGAGCCCTCTCAGTTCATCCTTACAGCCACTCAGGACTGACCTGTCCCCACCCCACCATGCAGATGCCGCTGTGGTGTTGGGAGGCCACGCGCTGGCCTGGTGCAGTGGCTCAGGGTGTTGTCCCCAGGACGCTGGTAGAGGCCCCACAGAGGCCAGAGGTGGGGCGGCCTTGTAGCTGGGGGCACAGAGGCCTTGAAGGCTGTGGGGCGGGTTGTGGTCGCCCACAGGGTCCTGCCCTGAGCCCCATGTCCCCTCCTTTCCCTGCTGGCGTCCTCTGTCTCCCTGTATCTCTGGCAGCCTCTGCCCTCCCTCTTGCCGCCTCCCCATAGGGCCACCTCCAATGACAGCAATTAATGGAGCCTGCGCAGGCTGAGGCTCAGAGCCCAGCAAGCGTGTCTGCCGCCGCCAGCCTGCTAATCAGGCCCCGGGGACGCTCTTCTTGCATGGCTCCCGCTGTGGCTTGGCCCCTTCCGCATGGGCTAGTGGGGGCTGCCCCAGACAGTCCATGGGAGGTGGCCTGTGACCCTTACCTGCCTGCCACTGGGTCCTTGCCTTTCTGGGACCACTGCTCTTGCTGGCCTCTTGTCCCTGGGCCCTGGTGTGACCCTGGTTCTGTACCAGTGATCATGACCTCCAGGACATCTTCTCCCACCAGAATCCTGACAGGGCAACCTCTCCCCTAAGGGGCTCCACCATTGGCCTCCAAGATGGCCTCACCGGGCACAGCCTGGGAATTGGGCCCTGCCCTGGTCAGCAGGCAGCAGTTCAGTGTCCCGGGACCCTGCAGGCCGCTTCAGGCTCCAGTCAGCGCTGGTGGGGCTGTGAGGCTCCTGGCGGGTCCTGTCCACACCGGGCCTTGTTCCGTCATCAGCAGTGACATCCCCTGGTGCCTGCCGGGGACCTGCTGCTGGTGCTTTCTTGTTGTGAACAAGGGGCTAGGCGTCTTTCCTCCCGGCCTGGTGGGATTCAGCTCGCACCTGTCGTGTCCAACATTGTGGAGTCAGGGCTTTTATTTGTCGAGTCACTTAATTTTGACCCCATCGTCATCACAGGGTCTCTCTACATAACCGAGGCTGGGTTTGAATTTGGCGGTCCTCCTGCTTTAGCCTCCCGAGTGCTGGGATTATAGGCATGCGTCACCACACCTGGCCCCAATGTGGGGCTTTTGGGGGATGTTGAGGGCTAGTTAAAGACTTGGGAGACGAGGCAGACAGGTGGGACGCAGCTCTGGCCACTAGGTCTGGGAATACTGCCTTAAAAAATACGCTGGGTGAGTGAGCAGATGGCAGCACCCAGCGTGTGCAGGCTTTTTCCTGTGATGACGATGGGGGCTTCCCTCGGCTCCATGGGACCCCCCCCCCCCCATCGATGGAGCTCTGGAGCCTTGGCGCGTCCCAGTGAGAGTGTTGCGGTGCACATCGTGTCCTGCCTTTATGGAGGGACTCCAGGCAGGGGCCATGCTTCCTGTGTGGGGAGCAGTTTCCGCCCTGCTGCCCCGCTGTCCCGCTGTCCATCTCTCCTTGGATGGGCGCACAGTCACTTCATCAGGCAGCTTGGAGAAGTGGCCATGGGCCTGCTTCTGTTCAGGCCCAGGTGCTGGGGTGGTGCCCAGTTTGTGTCTCTGTGTTGGACCTGGGGACATGCTCCTGTCCCTGCTGGCACCTGGCACTGTCTGTGTCCCGTTGGCCACTCTGTGGCACCAACCCTGTGGCTGCCCTGGGGAGGGCAGTGGCTTTGTGTGCATTTTGCTTGGGAACCCCTAGGGAACCCCCCAGCTCCCTGGCCTTCTACTCCCCTTCCTCTCCTTCCTCTCCCCCTCTTTTTTCTTGCGGCAGAGGTGTCAGTTGAGAAGCCTTCAGGGAAGGAGGCCATAAATTAAATAAGTGATCCCGTAAGTAAATAAGTAATGGAGTTAGTGGGGTGCCTAATTGCATCAGATTCGTGACTGTGGACGGGTGCCCGCCTGGTCGTTAGGCTTTTTTTAACCTTCGGCTCCCACAAGTGTCTCCCACACTCCCCTGCCCCAGCTGTGGGTCGGAGGCACTGACAGAGGATGGTCCCTGGTGCTGTGCTCAGCCCCTGGCCTGGTGACCTGGGCGGCCTTGACGCTGCACCGTGGCTGGGTTTGTCTGTCTCTCCGTGCTGGGAGCTGCTGCAGGTAACCGCATAGTAACAGCACTGTCACGTGGTCTGGTCTCCTCACACGAGGGCACAGAGCACAGAGAGCTGACACAGCCTGTGTCCTCCTGCCTCAGCCTCCGAGTTGCCGTGTGGGCTGTGGGGCACCATGGGCCCACGTGAGCCCTGCTCAGCTCTGAAGGATCAGTGTGTTTCCCATGTACCTTTGCTTCCACCACTGGTCTTTTTCTCTCAGGATGCTAAGACAGGGTCTCACTATGCAGTTCAGCCTGGCCTTGAACTCACTGTGTAGCCCAGGCTGGCCTAACTTGCAGCAGTCCTCCTGCCTCAGCCTCCTGAGTGCTGAGATCACAGGCGTGTGCTGCCACACCCCGCCTGCCTCTGGGGTTTGACAACTGCGTGCCGGCAGAGTTCACACCTCATCCTCTCCGGCTGCCCCAGGCCTCGGGCCAGCTCACCTTGCCTGTGTGGTGTGGTTGTGCAGTGGCCGACTGCATCCTGGCCTCTGATGGGGCAGACGGCTTTGGTATGGCACAGTCCCAGTTGGCCTGGACGGGTGGGCACATGTCAGTGGCGTCGCACCTTCTGTGGAGGGATCAGTGTGTGAAAGTGTGCAGGTGTTGTGTTAGTGTGAAAACCACGCGCCCTGACCATCGCTGGCCTTGTGCCCCATGAGACTGTCTCCTTGTCACTATTGATGCCCTCTGACGCTTTCTGGTACCGTCTGCACGCCAGGCCACGTGCTGGGTGCGCCACACCATGGTGGGCTCCTGGGGAGGCCTCCAGGTGGGTGCTGTTCCGATTGGCCAGGCAAGGAGACCGAGGGCCCAGAAAAGCTCGGTGAGTCACGTGGGGTTGCGCTGCAGGCACTGAACAAGGCAGCCAGCGGATCGTGCTGTGCAGACACCCCTGCACCCTCCCCTCTCCTGAGCCCTGTGAGTGCACACCCTTGCTGCGGTACAGCGGATCTCTGCAGAGCCGCCCCAGCCTCAGGCCCACAGCGGCTGCCCTGGGCTGAGAGGCCACCTGCCTGGCGTCCATGTGGATGCAGGCCCTGCTTGTGGGCCACATGGGCCAGCAGACGCAAAGGCCCCGTGGCCCTCGGGTCCCAGGAGTGCTGCAGGCTGGCACGGGCCCCACAGACCCCCTGGCTTCTGGTCTGAGGCTGCCTGAGACCCTGGCCCTCAGGCTCTTGCACATCTAGGGCAGAGGTCAAGTTCAGGTTCAGTGCCATGCTTCTCCCTTTTGCCCAGGGCAGTGGTCCACTTACCTGCTCGGAGTCCTAGATGCTAACCGTGTTCAGGCAGCTCAGCGTCTGCGGGAGAGTAAGGCAGCCGGACAAGTGTCCGCTGGCCTCTGGGAACGGCGGGGAACGTGGACTTTATAAGAAACGCCTTGAGTTTTGTAAAACCCTTGGCGGCATAGGAAGCACCTCCCTGCTGCCTGCCACCGTCCTGCTCCCTCCATTCTGTGGCCTCTGTGCCCCCGTGTGCCTTCCATCTCAGAACGCCTTGTCCTTCTGGCAGAAAGTCCCATAGAATGTTCCAAAAGGTCCCGAATCTCTGGAAGTCACATCTGATGCTTCTGCAGATGCCAGTCTGGACATTAGCGCCATGTCTGCATTGTGTCTGCTGTGGGTCCTCATGGGGACCGAGAGGCCTGGATGTGTAGTGGTTAGTGACACTAGCTAGCTGTGTGCCGCTGTGGGGGTAACAGCCCCTGGCTGGCATGCTGTGTCCTGTCTGTGACTGTGGCCACCTGGGTGGGTAGGGTCCCCAGAGCCGGCAGTCCCATACCCCCTGCTCTTGCTTGCTCCTTCCTGGCCCAGATGCCGAGGGTACCGCAGGAGCAGTGAGCTCTACCAGCTGCCCTCACGCAGCTGCTGGGACGGAGGTGGGCTTTCTAGTGAAGATGCTGATGGACACGGACTGGGTCGCCTCCAGTCCCTTTCTGGCTGCAGCAGCACCCAGGGCCATGGGGCAGAAGCGGGCAGCTGGGGAAAGCTCTGGACCCCGAGTCGCAGTCTAGAGGGGGTGGGCTGGGTGTGGACATGCACACACTGCACGTGCACCATTGGCCTTATTTGAACAGAGTGCCCTGGGCAGTGTCACCATGGTCAGGATGCGGGATCAGCTTGTCCTGGATGGCACTGGGCCCCAAGTCCAATGGCCACTGCCCTTCAGGAGAGGAGAGGACCTGTGGAGAGGAGGCCAGAGTGATGTGGTGCTACTGGGAAGCAGGGTGGGGGCACCTTGTCAGGGCCCAGGCTGCGGGCACCCAGGGGTGGGGGCAGGGGAGCCAGCTGTTGGCTGGCCCTTGCCGTGACTGCTGCCTGCAGCCACCCGGAGAGTCCAGTGGGAATTGCATTTCCTTTGAGCACCGGGTTTCAGAGGCCTGGGACCACTGTTTTCCCAGTGTCCAGGTCACAGGGCTGCCTGGGCTCAGTGTGTGCCCCCTGCCCCTGCAGGGCCTGAGTCTGCCGGCAGGAAAGCGGCTGCTGGCTGAGGTCAGGAGCAGTGAGCGCACAGGTCTGGCTCTGACTCTGGCAAGGTGGGGCTCGCTGGTATGAAGTGAGCCGTCCTGAGTTGGCCAGAGGCTCCTTGGCTTTACTGTTTTCCTGGCATCAAGCCTCCGGCTGCTTCGGAAGGGTCCCTTTAGCCCGCAGGCCTGGGCTGGCGGGGGCTTGTTTCTGTCACCCCCTCACCAGCCCCGCAGCCTCTGGTTGGCCTGGGTGTCCCAAGTTTCTCTGCACACGAGTGGAGTTGTTGCAGGGTCACACGGGGTTGTGTTTGTGTCCAGCTTCTTGCAGGAAGTATTGTGTTTTGGGGGGTTTCTTCCCCATAGCCTGGTTCAAGGCCAGATTCCTTTGTGGGAGGAGGTTCTTGGGGATCCTTCCCAAGGCTTCTGCACTGAGCTGTGTTCCCAGCATCCTTCTGCTTCTGTCCCCTTATTTTTTATTTTGAGATGGACTCACTAAAGTTGCCCAGGCAGAGCTTGAACTTACAACCCTCCTGTCTCAGCCTCCCAGAGTGCTGGGGTTCCAAGTGTGTGATACCAGGCTCACTCCTGCCTATAGCAGATCATGCTCCATTATGTAGATTTGCAGCTGTAAAACCACTGTGGCGGCTGCATTGGCTTTTTCTTCTGGTTCTGTCCATCTGGTCCCAGGGCCTGCCTGCTGCTGTGGGTGCCACTGCTTCTCTAAGCACCTACTCCCACGTGGGTGTTTGTGTGGCCCGAGGGCAGCAGGGTGCACCCTGTGGGACAGTGAGTGATGCAGTCTGACACCTTGGAGGCGGGTGCCTGGCCCGGGGCCACTTGGCCCAAGTCTCCTTTCTGGTTTTGTTTTGTGTGTGGTACAGGGATTGAAACCAAGACCTTTGCCCTGAGCTACATCCTGGCCCTCTGGTGCATGTATTTTATTCATTTATTTCAAGATACCCTCACTAAGTTACTAAGTTGCTCTGGCAGGCCTGCAGCACAGGATCCTCCTGCCTCAGCCTCCCAGAGTGCTGGGATGACACTGCGCGTTCCAAGTTGGGTTTTGTGTCTCCTCTCTGAACCTGCTGTGCCAGCCGCCACATCCCCACACAAGTCCTAGCCTCCCTACCACTGGTGTCGGTCGCTGGCAGGCAGGCCCTGGTGGTGGCCTATTGGTACTTGTTGGTCAAGGCCTGAGGAATGCTTCAGCCGAATAGCTTACCACACACTGCCTAACTCTGACCCCAGGCTGTGCCTGGACTATGGGCTCTGTCTGGAAGGCTACTTCCGGTTTTGATGATTTATCTGCATCATCAAGTCAGTCAACAAACATTATGCCACTCAGCATCTGTGGGGAAGACACAGTAAGCACAGCAGGTAACTGCAGGGCAACACTGCAGGGCATCCTGCCTGCCTGGAGGCTGGAGCCAGCTCCTGTGGGCTCAGGAAGCGCTCCTCCAGGCCAGGGCTGGCCTTTGGGGTGGCTCTGACAAGTCTGCATGCAGAACCAGGCTCAGGGCTGCCTGCACCCCCTGCCCAGGAAGGGCCACCTCTGGGTTTCTGTGCCTGGCTATTACAGTCGGAGCCAGGGTAGGAGGCCAGGGGCCTGGACCATTGGGCTTTGAGCTGGCTGCCTATTTCTGTGCCTCAGTTTTCCTGCCCCGGCTTCGAGAATGCTCTTGACATCTCTGTTCGACCAAGGTGGGCAGATGGTGCGGCCCCAGCATCTGTACCCCAGCACCCAGTGTCACCACAGGATGCCACTGAGCCTGGTGCTGGGTATCCGGCCAGGGACTGGACCCGGAACTGGTCCTCGAGAGGCCCTCACACAGCCACAGCTGACGGGTGCTCAGGCTCACCCCCGAGTCTTATGGACGGGAGCCGAGGTCTGGCTGCGGTCTATGCGTGTGTCCAACTCTGCCTTTTCCCCCAGCCTCGCTGAGATGAACCTGGTTCAGAGCCCTGGGGCCTTGTTTACTTCCTCAAGATGGACGGGAGGATGGGAGGACAGGAGTAGGTGGCTCCTGTCGTCTGGCCCTGTGGGGCCGCAGGGCCGGCCACGGGCATCCATGGAGCCTGCTCTGGGCTGCCAGGCCGCCCAGCTGGGAGGAAACGGTTAAAGGAGGGGACCGGGCTGGTGCTGCGGCCCGGCCTGCTGCGGGAGAGTGGAGAGGTTTGCTAGCTGAGCTATAAAAAGGCCTCGCAGTGTTCAGCCCGAGTCGGCTGGAAGCCCGCCAGGGTTACCATGGTGATGAGGAATTATTACTTACTGCCAGGGCCGGGAGGGAAAGCTTGTACTTTTGGCTCCCAAACAAGAGGGGTGGACTTATGTAATTCCCCGTGTTTATAGGCCCGAGTGTGGGAGCGAGCGCGCGGAGGCCGCGTCTGGGTGGTGGTGGCCCGTGGTGGGTTCTGGTGGCCCCGCAGGTTGTCCCCAGTGGGCCTCGGCCTGCTGCGCTTTCGGGGGCCGCCTGGCCGGAAGCTGGGGGGACCGGCCTGGCCGCTGCTCCTGTAGTGCCTCCCAAGCCCGGGAGCCCAAGTCTCGCGGGAAGGGAGCGGCCTCTGTGTGTGCCGTGCCGTGCTGCGCGGTGCTGCGCTGGCCGAGCAGGATGGGCCGGGCGTGGGGTGCAGGGGGCGCCCCACAGGCCATCGGGCCCCGGCTGCCCTGACTGCTGCCCCTCCCTTTGTATGTGGAGTTGCGTCAAGTTGTCGCTGGCTGGCCCAGGGGCGCGTGCTCGGTAAGAGAAGTTGCTGGGCTCGGTGGTAGGCAGGGGACACTGCGGCCAGTCCCTTGGCCTGGGGGAGGTACCCGCAGGCTGGGGAGCCATGGCTCAAGGGATATGGGCAGGGGATACTATGTAGGGGACCCTGAAGCCCTCTACACAGAGCTCCCATCTTGTGCTGGACATGGCCAGCGCTGGGGCCCCGTGGACTCGGGTCAGCTGGCTGGAGGTGCCGGGCAGTCACTGGGCAGGGTGACTGTGTGGCAGGCCCCATGCTCCCAGGACAGCGGCCCGGGCATCTCATCCTATTGGGCAAAGTTGCTCAAGTCCAGAAGGAGTGCAGGGGTGGGGGTGCGGGGCTGCCATCCCGTCACACGGTGTCCTGGCTGGGGTGGGTTATGCCTGGGAGGCCAGGTGCAGCGCTGCGACCCGGCCCAGCGCCCGGCTCCCCACCGAGGTGGCTCTTGGCTTGGTGCCTCTGTCTGGTTTAAAATCAGTGCCACTGGCCCAGGCTTGCCCGGGGCCTTGGCAGGGGGAGCTGGAGCAACACTGGAAAGTTGGCGGGGCTCCCTGTGCTCACAAGGAGCCCTCAGTTGCGAGTCGGGGATGAGGCGGGGGGGCTTGTCCAGAGGCCCGGGTGCGCCAAGTGGGCGGGCAGGCAGCAGCAAGCGGACCTGGACAGTGGCTGGGCCGGGCAGGGGCGGGGCTGGGTTTCCCAAAGGGCGGGCCCCTGTGCCACTGTTCCTGCTGAGCCCTGGTTCTGTCCCTTGCCTTGGTTTCCCAGTCTGTGAAGTGGGGCAGTGGTGAGGGTCACACATGGTGGGTGTAGTGGACAGAAGTGGAGCCATAGGTTTGGGGTGGGCTTAGACCAGTCATACACCCTCTTCCTGCCCAAGGGAGTGACTTCCTATCTGAGCCTCTATCTTCCCATCTGGCAAATGGACATGCTGGGGTCTCCACCCTATGTGGTGTGCAGCTTAGGGAGCTAACAAGATGGGCCTGGGGTGTGCAGCAGGCGCCGTCAGCACCAGTGGGGTCCAGGGCTGTACGCATGCTGCCTGGCCTACAGTGATGTGTTTGTGGAGCCGTCTGGTCAGGCCTACAGTGTGGCCTGGGCAGATCCTGGCTGCTCAAATGGTGGTCAGCATGAAGGTGCAGCTTGTAGGGGTCCCAGGTGAACCCCAGGTCGGGTTAAAGTTTAGATTCAGCTGGTCTCCCTCCTTGACTTCTTCCCGGGCTGGTCTTCATGGGGTGCTGCCCATAGGCCCGCTGTGCCGGCTCTCGCCGCCCGTCTCAGCTGCCCCTCGAATTGCCTGGTGTGGCCTTGGAGGCAGGGCCGGCCCTCCTGCTGAGGTGGCAGCCGTCCTGGCCCCGGTAAGGGACACCGGATGCTGGGTGGTGGCTGGCCCACAGCCTCCTGTCTCAGGCCAGCAGGAGACAGCAGGGTTCCCCAGTGTCCAGGCCACTACGCCAGCTGCCCGCGCCCGCTGTCCTTGGGAACGGCTCCTGAATGGCTGGGCAGGGCTCCCTGGCCTCGGTGTCCCTGGGGCTGGAGTGGAGCCATGTGCACTGCCTCCTCCCTGCCCTGAGGCTGCGGTGACTTTGTGGCCTCCTGAGGAGGGCAGGATGTGAATGTGGACTCAGAGCTTGTGATCCCAGGATCTACATGTGTTACAAGTGTCAGAACAGACTTATGAGCATGCGCACTCGTGCACATGGGTGCACGCACTCACTTGCGTGCACAGGGTCCGAGCAGGCCTGGCCCTGAAGGTGTCCCTGTCCTGGTTCCGAGGCTAAGGCTAGATTTGTTACCTGAGGGTGACTGTGGGAGGGTGGGTGCAGGATCTCAGGATGTCACCGTGTTCTTTTTCACAACCGTTTATTGAGGTTCAGGTGCCTCAAAATAAAATGCTTGTAGAGCATAGCCCTGGCTGCAGGGCCCAGCCCCATCTCGGAGGGAGAGAGAGAGAGGGTGGTATGCGGGGTGCTGTGCGATCCCTCTCTGCAGACGGGAGGCCTGGCTGCGCTGATCTGGACACAGAGACTAGATGGCAGCCTCCGTGCCCTGCGTCCTCACTGAGCCCCAGTCCCAACCTCGGTGCTCTGCTGATGTGCAGGGCTCAGTTTGGGCCAGTCTGGGCTCACACCTCTACTTCCTTTCAACCTGAGGCCAGTCCTGGGGCTAGTGGGGGTCTCTGGGGTTCCCAGACGTGGTCATAAGGGCATTTGCCCTGTGGTGTGGAGAGAGGGAAGCTTGTGTCACCTGTGTTAAGTCTGGGCCTTGCTGGGCAGAGCCTGGAAGGCATGGGGGTGGGCATCCAGGTCCCTTGAGGCTCTCACTTCTTGGAGACACTGCCCTGCCTCAGGACCCTTGCACATGCTGTTCCATCTCTTGGAATCACCCCACCACCACCACGGCCTCTGCCCTGGCACTGCTTCCTGGCACCTTGCCTGGACATAGACTGAAATTGTCAGTCACCACCTCATCCTCTTCTGGGCCCATTTTTGAGTTCCAATCACCCTGGTCTGGTGGCTTCTAAACACAGGTGTGTGATTTGGGCAAACTGTGCCCAACAGGGGCTCCAGTCCCACCTCCAGGACAGAGCTCTGGCCCAGTTGCTCCTGCAGGTCGGCCTCCTGTCTCTAGTGGTTGTCTTGCACTGTCCGACCCGCAGCCCCAGCCTTGGACCAGAGCCCTGAGCCCAGGACAGGATACAGAGCAGGGGTGCTGTTGGCCTGGGCTTCGCACTGTGCCCTGCCGCTCTGGCAGGCGGAGGGTGAGTGGCCGTTAACTGTCCCCGGCCCAGGGAGGCACTTCCTGGGTAGTGGGTCCTGTGCATGGGTACTTGGTCCCCTGTGCCTGTGGGTGTTTCCCAGGCAGAGAGGCCCCTTGCCTGGGTCTGAGCCCCGCAGAGAAGCCCACACCCTTCCCAGCTGGGGTGGCAGGCTGGGAGGCAGAATAGCCCCCCCTTCCCCCATTTGCATGACAATGAGGCCTTTGTCCCCAGGCTGCCCCTTCCTGAGCTGCTCTGTTCCCACTGTGATGTCATAATGGGCTCTCTGTGACCCTGGCTGGGTGGGTGGCTGGGTGGGCTGGCAGGAACCAGCCACTCAGTGGGCCTGGCCTTGCCTCTGGGGTCAAGTGTGACCTCCTGGAACACCCCTTCTGACACCGGGTGCTCAGAGCCCTGAGCCAGGGGGGTTCCCGGTCCCTCCCCACTTTGGGCCTGTGAAGTGGATGAGTCAGCAGCGGGCTCCCCCCCCCCCCCCCCC
>PVLA01009685.1:0-34315 GCA_004027455.1 Hydrochoerus hydrochaeris | reverse complement strand
TGCTGGAGAAAGCGTCTTTGCAGAGAGGACTCCAGAGGCGCTCACCCTGGTCCCCCTGGGCCCCACCAGAGTCCCACGACCCGACCCATGTCCCCAGGAGGGACAAGTGGAGACAGACAGAGGAGGCCTTGTGAAGTTGAGAAGGGATGGGAATACTGTGGCCACAGCCAGGGTCCCTGGGGCCACTGGGAGCGAGGGAGGCAGGGAGGAGGAGGAGGCCGCGGGTGGAGCGCCCCGGCTGGCTCTTGCCTTCCCTGTCACTCACTTCCGGCCTCTTGAGCCCAGAGGATAAATTCCTGTTGTGTGAAGCCACCTGCTGAGTGGTCATTTTCAGGGCAGCCCTCCGAAGAAGCCGATGTGCCTGGCTTCTGGGGGTAGGGACCAGCCTGGGGAGGTTTGGCTGGTGTTCCAGGGTCCCGGGAGGACGTCAGGTGACCCCAAGGAGGAGGTGTTGCTCAGGCTGCCTCTCTTGTCCTGCGGTGGGCAGCATCCCTTTCCTCACACTCTCTCCTGCCAGGTATCTACAGATGGGGAAACTGAGGCCCAGAGAGTGTTGGTCACCTGGCAGAGGCTGCATAGCTCCACCGGGGCATTGATGGGCTAAGGGGAGATTGGAGCTTTGCCAGGGTTGGGTTCTGTGCCCCATGCTGGGGACCCTCTGTGGGTTTTGGGGCGCCCGACTTCCTGCCAGTGCCCTTGACTGGTGGAGCCAAAGGGGCTCCCCTACAGCCCTGGACCTGGCTGGGCAGTTGCAGCAGGGGGTTGCAGGGACATCCCAGCTTGGCTCCATCAGCCTGGAGTGCCTGTGAGCAAGGCCTGACTTCAGCCTGGCAGGAAGTTGGGGTCCTCCCATCATGAGCGCAACGTGGACCCTCAGCCCCTCTGTGCCTCTGTTTCCCCATGGGGCTACTTGCTGGCCATAGGGCTGCTGCTCACAGGCTCTGGGCACATAGTGTGTAGGGCGGGGGTTGAGGGGGTGCCTGGGGTCTCTTCTTGAGGTCGTCAAGACCCTGAGGGGAGCCAGGTTTGCAGAGCCGCCCCTGCCTGTGGACCAGCCGGCCCTCTGGTCTGAGCTGGGAAGCCTGGCCCCCAGGACAGGTGGGTGAGGCTGCCCTGTCCTGTCTGATGCGCAGGAAGATGGGACAAAGCCTCCCGCCTGTGCCGCAGGTGGTGCCCCTCATGTGCACTGCAGCTGGGCAGCCGCCATGCTCTCTGGGAGCACAGGTTGGGGTTCCTCCGGAAGCCCTGGTGCCTCTGGTCACCATGTGAAGCTGTGGGCAGGGTGTGCAGCCCTTTTGGGGTGGCCCACCCGCAGCTACTCACAGTGCCAGATGGCCACCTAAGACATCTGCCCGCCCACCCCAGGGCAAGTGGCCACCCTACCCTGCCCAGTGTCCTACCCGGCCTCTTGCAACCAGCTCGGGCCTGCCCCAGGGTCCTGTCCTGTTGCTTTGCAGTGGGGAGATCTGGTTCTGGGGAGCCCCGAGCAGCTTAGCAACTGAGATCTGGGAGAGGCTGCTTTCCCAGGTCTCTGGTGGCAACCAGTAGACTTCCTGTTTCACCTGTTTCACTTAGGTTCCCTAACTGAAAATGGCTTCAGGTATGGTTTCTCCCTGATATTCTGGCCTGAGCATGGGTGGTATTTCATCCACTCAGCCTGGGAATTGCTTCCCTGTCCAGACCAACCACTGCAGCCAGTGTGGTTTGGGCAGGTGACACTGACTAGACCTCGGGGGAAAAGGTCAGCCTCCCACAGACACGGGCTAGGGATGCCTGAGCGGGGGAAGGGAAATCGGGTTGTCAGGCAGGCAAGGAGCAACAGCTGTTGCCCCTTCTGTGCCACGAAGTCGGGGCCAGGCTGGGGTCTCTGTCCCTCCCTGTCCCTTGTTCCTGCCCCATGGCTGCCCAGCCCTTGTGGTAGCTTCTGGTGGTGGCCGGTCCCCCAGCTCTGGCAACCCCTTGCTGCCATACCGACAGATGGGGTGGGGTTAGGAGTCTGCGTTTTTTAGACTAGACTTTGCCTGAGGTTCCTGGCCTGTGGAGTCCGCCTGGGCCTCGGCCTTTTTCCCAGGGTCCATGCTCCATCCTGCCTGGTGCCCCGACTTCCAGGAGGTGCCTGTTTTGTTGTGTTTTTGTACCCCGCCCCCTTTCTGGTTTGGCCCGTGCACTCTGATCCAGGCCCAGGCAGACTCCCACCCGCACCCTGAGCCCTGCAGCACCTGTGTGCCACCCGCTCTGGACAGCTGGGCCAACTGATGGTGGCTCCTCTGTGGGCCACTTATTGATCTGTGCTGGCCTGGCCACTCCAAAGCAGATCCTCCCCCTAGGCCCGAGGTCTGGTCTGGATGGCCACTGGGTCCTCCGGCCCACCCTGGCCTAGCCAGGTGGGAGGGTCCAGCCTGGGCTGTGTAGGCCCAGGGCCCCGTTGTGGATGCTGCTGCAGCAGGCGGCTATTCCTAGCTGCAGGAACGTTTGTCTTCACTCACATGTGCTTGGTGTCCCTTGAGAGTGGCCCCGAGTGTGCGGGTTGACCCTGTACATCCCTCAGAAAGCCGACGGGGCTTCGGGGAGGCCTGCTTCCGGCAGCTGCATGGTGAGTGCGGGTCGTGCCTGGGAACAGGCCTCTGCTCAGCTCCTGGTCTGTGTGAATGAGGCCGCAGTGCCAGCCCGCCCGCCTGGCACCGAGGTGGGAAGGCCACCCCGAGGCCTTGACCCTCAGGAGCACCCTTGACAATGCCATGCCTTGGGTGGGGCAGCCTCGGCATTTGGAGCCACCACTGAGCTGGAGATGGACGCGGGCGTGCATGTGTGTGTGTGTGTGTGTGTGAGAGACTTAAGATAAACATACCATGTGAAGTTTACATTTTAAATTTTGGGGGGGTCTTTGTTCTGGGTTTGGGTGCTGGGGCTTGAATGTAGGGACTTTACCCTAAGCTGCATCCCCAAACCCTTTTTAAAAATTGGTAAAAATTTTGAGACAGGGTCTTCCTAAACTGCCCAGGCTGCCCTCACACGTGTGGTCCCCTGCCTCCGCTCCTCAGAGTGCTGGTGTGACAGGTGGGCACCACCTGCCCGCTGAGCTTGCGGTTCAGTGCTGTGTTCCTGTTAGCACGTGCAGTCTTAAGAAGTCTGTATTTTGCAAAAGCGCATCTCTTTTATACCCAGGAAACTTTCCCTCCCACCAGTGCTTGGCATCCACTATTCTAATTCGTTTTTCTTTTTCTTTCTTTCTTTTTGTTTTTTGTGACACTGGCACTTGGGGCTTTGCACGTGCCAGCCAGGTTAAGTGCTTTACTACTGAGCTACATCCTCAGCCTTGTTCATGTTTTATTTTGAAACAGAATCTTGCTAAGTCACCCTGGCTGGGCTGGAACCTGAGATCCTCCTGCCTCAGCCCCCCAAGTCTCTGGGATTTCAGGTGTCCAAGCCCAGACACCGGTCTCCATTCTCTGTAGGAGTTTGGTGGCTTCTGCCTCACAGAACTGCAGCCCTCCAGTCCTTGGCCTCTTGGGTCATGCAGCATGAAGGTGGGGACGTTTTCCTCCTTGGTTGGTGGTTCCTTCCGGTGTAGACCTTGGAATGGTGAAGGCCAGCCGCGTGGCCTTAGAAAGCCCAGATCCTGGCTGCCTCCCGCCTCCCTGCGCCCGGCCGTGGGCTGCATGTCCACCAGGCAGCCCCTCCCCACCGCTGTCTACAGAGAACCTCGCCTGTTGGCAGCCAGATGGAGGAGCCGGGCTGATGGAAAGTGTGGCCTCTGGGCGCTGCGGGGGAGGAGGGAGACCAGCCCCTGTCTGGGCAACCCCTCTCCCCCATGGACCAGGAGAGCGGAGGGCTGGCCTGGGGTCCATCTCTCCGACTTCCTTTTAAAATTACACGAAGAGAGAGGTGTGGGAGGACGTGATTGCAGCCCGCCTGTGTTGAGAGGGAGCCGAGCTGGCTGGGGCCCAGGCATGCAGGTGTGCAGGTTAGATTGGGACCAGGGCTGCTGTGGGCAGCCAGCACAGCCTATGGTGTGGGGGCCACTGTGTTGGTGACCCGACTCAGAGCCACATTGACTCCTGTGTCACAGGCAGGGCCTGGGGACTTGGAGGTGGCGTGTGGAGCTGAGAGCGCACCCAGCAGCAGTGGGAAGAGGACGGGGAGCCCCTCCACTGCCCAGCCCTGCTTGGGGGTGGCAGGCAGCACAGGTGCCGGGGGTCTGGCAGTAGCCAGCCGTCCCCCAAGAAGGGGCATGGGCTGTGGTGTGGGGGTCTCGGGAGCCGTGGGCACCTCTCATCCACTGCTCCTCTTTGCTCCTCAGCCGTTGTCCCTGTGGAGGACCTGGCAGGGAGGCCAGCTGTTGACAGATGCGTGCTGGCCTGGGCCCTGGTGAGCCGAACTCCTTCTGTGACTCAGTGTCCCCTGTAGCTTGGACTCTGGTGCCTGCACACAGTAGAGGCAGAGACCCGGATGTGGGTGGCTTTGTCTTCTTGGCCCTATCATGAGCATAGGCTGAGGGCCGTGCTTCTGAGGCTGTACCCCAAGTTGGGCTCAGGGCCGGGTGAACTGGCACAGGCTGGGCGGGGGACCTGACTCCCCCTTGGGGACCGATGGCTTCCTGCGGGTGGCGTCTCTCCTGGGCCTGCCTGTGTGAGTGGCGGATGTCCTTCCTCTGGGGCCCTGGTCAGTGTTAGTAGACTCCAAAGCCCTCTCACCTGTGCTCCCGCGGCTGTGCCCACTGTCCTCAGCTTTTATCAGAGGCCATTGGTGGCCCTGATGCAGGAGGCCATACGTGGGCCTGTGCACTACACACCTGACACTCACAGTGGCCCCGAGTCTGTGTGGCCCTGCTTCCTTGGCTTCTGCCTGCTGCCCTGGCCACTCATTGCCCTCTGTCCTGTGCTCTATACCTCAAGGCTTTGTACAGCTGCCCCTGCTGTGCTCACCCCCTCCTCTTCCTGGTGACACCATGATGGCCGTGCCCGCTTCTGCACCACTTCCTGCCATCCAAAGTCACTTGTGTGCCCGCCGGAAGCCTGTCCTGCAGGTGGGGACAGGGCTGTATTACCTGTTCTGTGTCCTCAGTGTGGGTCACACAGTGCATGTCTCCAAACAGGGATGATGGGGTATGAGGCCAACAGGGCGAGACACAGAGGACTGGGTTCTGGAGTGGTCTGGGGGTTGGCCTTGAACACGTGGCCCCATCCCCAAGTTTTAAAGCTCACCAGGAAGCACAGGCGAGGTGCATGTGCTGCACCTCCCCAGCCGGGTTGCCGGGGTTTGGCCTGTGAATGTTTATTGGGTGTCACCTGCCGTGCACGTGCAGGCATGTACAGCACCTGCCCAGGTGGAACAGTCCTCGCTTGGCCCTGGTGCCCTGGACCTGGCTGGGCTCCTCGGAAGCAGGGTCTTGCAGACAGGTGTTCTCAGTTACATAGGACCACTGGGCTGGCGGGGCCTGCACCTCGTAGGGCTCCCTCAGGAGAGGACAGATGACAACCCTGAGACCCCACGGGCAGGGACTGGGGCAGTACGGCTCGGTGCCGGCAGCACGAGATTCCCTCCATCAGGCAGTGCCCTGCTGTGCAGATGCACTTCTGGGTCAGGCCCCATGCGGCAGGTGTGGAATGGTCTCTGCCCTGGGGTGCTGAGTCTGTGGGGACTGGGGCCAGCATGCCGGATCCCATGGGGGCCCAGTGCACACCAGGGAGGCCATGGCCACTGCTGCCTTCCTGCCCACTGGCAGCTGGTTGGTCAGGTTTGAAGCTCTGGGCTGCCCCTGCCGTGGAGTCTGGTCGGTAGCCATCCATTCCTGGGAGCTTTCCAGGCCATTGCAGGACCCCCCCACCCCACCCCGCAGGAGCGCCCCCAGCACTATAGATCTGTCCCACACAGCAGCTTCACTCCAAAGCGCTGCAAAGTGTGGTCTGAACCTGGCTGTGGACTGTGCTCCTGGGGGACACCAGAGAGACAGGGCCTGGCCTCACTGGCCCCCATGGTGCTAGACCTGGGGCTGTGGGCCTGGGGCTGTTCTGTAGGAGGCCACCCTGCCTGCCTGGGCTCCGAACGCCTGCTGTTTACTGGGCTGATCTGGCCCTGCAGGCCCTGATGTGTGCTTGTGGGGCCCTGCTGGCTCAGGCTTTGTGGGCTATGGTGTCCCCTGTGGCCAGTGCTCCCCAAGGCCTGCAGCCGTCTCCTCCCGGCCTTCACGCTATCTGGCCTCTTCCTCTTTTCCGTCCCTGCTGCCCAATCTGGCCAGGGCCAGTCCTGACTTGGGCATTTGCAGTGGTCACCCTGTCTCTCAGGTCACTCTTGCATCCTGCAGGCCCTGCTGTGGAACCCTGTGACCCGCAAGCACTCTCTGTGGCTCCCCATTGCCCCCAGCACAAAATCCATCCCTCCCATGGCCTGGGGGCCCTGGAATGGCCTCCCTTACCCAGTTCAGTGGTCCTTGCTGGGCTTGGCTCGGACCGTACCCTCCCCCAGCACCCTGCCTCGCCCCTCCCTGAGTCTCCATCCCTGCCCTGGAAGTTGTCCTTGATGTTCCCCTCTTTCCCTGTCCTCCTCTCCCTGTGGTCACTGGTGCTGTTGTCTGCTCCCTGCCCACTCAGGGGCACCTGTCACCAAGACCCCAGCACCCAGAGCCAAGCCCACCTGTGATGGGGACACCAGTGTGCCTGTTGGTGATTCTGACCACCTCATCCTTACCTCAGGGCAGCAGGGCCCTTGGAGAGAATGCCAGGATCCCTGAGCCCCCTGGGGTCCCAGGAGTCGTCCAGCATTGTTTTTGAGGGAACCTATTGAGGTTTCTCTGGTGTACCCTGGGCGCTTCCCACACCACCCCTGTGGGGTGACCGTGCTGGCTGCTGCCTGCTTCCACCCAGGGCAGGCAGTGTGATCCTGTCCCAGGCCGACATTCCACCCCCAACCTGGTATTGCCTCTTAGACTCTGGGCACCTGCGTGGCTCTGAGCTGTTGGGAGTCTAGCATCTGCTCTTGTTCTCTGAGATGTGCACCTAGGTGTGGAATTGCTGCTGGGCCCTGTGGTCATTAGTTTTAGTTAAGATTTTTGAGGAGCTGCCAGATTGTTTGCCTTACAGCTTGAGGTTTGGCAGAGCTGAGGTTGGGTTTGCTGGGCTCCTGGGGACGAGGTCCTGCAGAATCTCTAGAGCCCCTGCTCCAGGGTCACCCTGTGTGTGGGGCACCAGCTGGCAGGGTGGCCTTTGGATGACTTGGCTGGGTCCAGTGCTTCATGGGAGGAGGAGACACAGGATGTGGCCAAGGACTCCACAGGAGTGGCATCTCCATGGTGACCTCAAGACATGGGGACACTAGCGCTCCACTAACCAAAGGTCAGGCTGAGGGGTCAAGGGAAGTGTGCCCAAGGCCAGATGGTGGGTGGAGCTCTGCCCTGTGTTTGCACAACTGCGTGTGCACGCTGTTGCCATGGCTCAGGTGGGCAGTGTGGCTGGGGTCCTCTGCAGTTAGTGTGTGAAGTGGCGCCTGCTGGGCAACACCTGCTTCCTCTGTGTACCTTAATGGATGGGACAGACCCAGTGCTGGGCCGTGGGAAGAGTCCCCCAGGTGAACCTGTGAACCTGGGAGGCTCCCGTGTGCCATCAGGCAGTGGCCGGCCACTCCTGTCCTCCATCCCTGCCATCCTTTTGTGCGTGTCATTCTTGGGCATCTGCAACCCTGGGAGCTCCTGGCTTCCTTTCTGCAAGTTCCCAGTCCTGCACGGCCATACCTGGTCCCAGGTTTCTCCGGCTGAGTCTGGGACTGACTCTCCTTGGCTGGGAATGGGTCACGGGCACACTCTTCAGCCAGTCGCTAGCTCTGGGGATGCAGGAATCTGATTGGCCTGGCCTGGATCACGGGACCAAGGTCAGGACCACACTGGTCCCAGGTGGGGTGGGTGTGGAGTGCAGTCAGGGACCCAGACAGGTGTCTTGTTGATAAGGGTCTCTGCTCCTCTTTGGTTGCAGTGATCTTAATTTTCCCTCCCAGCGTTCCTCCACTCCCCTCCTCATCCCACCCACTTGTGATGCAGCCTCAGCCCTCCACGACCCTCTCCAGATGTGGGACCCTGCGACTCATGGGGGTGGGGGAGGGGGAGGAGCCTGGCGTACAGGTCTGGGTCAGAGCCTGTGGTGACTGCAGGACCAGGGGCAGCAGTGGTGGGAAGGGGGCAGGGCCCATGGGCGTTCCTACATCTGCAGGCTAGGCGGCATTGTTGGGTCCCTTGACTTCTGCTTTCTCCATGCTGTGCCAGTCTCTCCAATGTGGCCCTTCTCCAGGGACAGCACCACTGTCCTTTGTCCTGCCCTCAGCATCCCCTGGCCCTGCATGTCTCTCAGTAACCCTCACGTCATCTCATCTTGTGTCACAGCATCGTCGGCCAGGGAGGCCCCAGTGGGCTGGCCTTGTCAGGGTACACTGTGTGTGACCTGTGGCCTGTGTGAGGTGACCGGGCCACCGTGACCAGTTGCTTGTGTGTGTCTCCCCATCTGGTGGCCTCCAGGGCTGGGGCCATCAACTGAGAGCTGTCCCTGCCAAGAACTTGCTGGGAACTTTGCCCCTGAGCCTCAGAAAGTTGAGGAGGCTGGGAGAGAGGCTGCCCGTGGAGGGGGCAGTGGTGGGGACGCAGCAGAGCCTCGGCACTGGGTCCCAGGCCTGCTGGGGGCCTGCTCTGCCCTGACGGACCCTGAGTCTCGTGGCTGCTCCTGGTCCTTTGCAGTGGTGGGAGTGGGGCTGAGCAGGGGCTCTTGTGTCTCATCTCCCACTCTCTCCGCAGATGTCCATGACGGCAGCCCTGAGTGGGTGACAGGAACCTCCTGCTGACCCTCAGTGGTGACCAAGAGAGTCACTCAGGGCCCAGAGCCCACCTGGACCCTTGCTGCCATGTCGGGATCCACGCAGCCTGTGGCGCAGACCTGGAGGGCTGCCGAGCCCCGATACCCACCCCATGGCATCTCCTACCCGGTGCAGCTCGCCCGGCCCCACACGGTAAGGGGTGCATGCTCCAGGCATTCCTGCCACCCGTTCCTTCTCTGAGCCGAGCTGGCATGGCTGCGGCATGGAGTGCTTGACAGGTGGCATCCTGGATCCTGGGCACTTGGTGAAATTCCCGGGTCCCATTTTAAAACTGGGAAGGTGAGCTGGGTGTTGGTGGTGACACCTGTAACCCCAGCTACTCTGGAGGCTGAAGCAGGAGGGCGGCAAGCTGGAGGCTTGGCTCTTCAGCAACCTCTTGAGGGCCTGTCCTGAAATACAAAGTCGGGAGCATGGGCTGGGGCAAGTCTGAGCCCGACTGGCTGCAGGGTTTGCAGGCAGAGCTGAGTGCCTGCTGTTCATCGCCAGCCCCTCCCCTGCACCTCCATCCCTGCGGCAACCTTGCTGTCTTTCCCCCTACTGTGGTGAGCGTGTGTGTGGGGGGCAGGGTGCTCTGCTGGCCTCTTCTGGCCCCGCAGCAGCGCAGCACTCGCTGCTGTTCCCTCATCACTCAGTGAGGCTGGGCGGGCTCCGCAGGAGGGAGCTGACTGCTGGCTCCATGAGTGCGCGTGTGTCTCCTGCCTGGCCCCCCAGCCTCTCTGGGGCCTGGGAAGGCATTTCCACCCTGGGTGTGACCTGTGTGCTTGGTTGGGCTCCCTGGCCCAGCCTGGGGTCTCCCTGATGAAGTGGTTTCCACAGTTTTGGGCCCGGGATGCTCTTCCAAGTTGCTGCCATGTGCGGATGCATTCTGGTCACTGTGTTAGACTCCCCGTGATTGGACTGTGGGAGCCTGTGGGAGATGGCTCCAGTGACCCCCCTTGGATGCAAAACAATTACTGCAACTTTGATTATTTGGAGACTCACTTCCTTATACTGATAGGCACAGAGCTGGCTATGGTATTTCCTTCTCTCTTCAGTTGGCTCTGAGCATTGCAAATAAGGCTGGCAGAGGTGCTGGTATGTGATCTCTAAAGCCACAGTCTCCTGTTTCCTCACATAGTGCTCTCGGTAAAAGATGTGAGCATAGCAGGATGGTAGAGCCATCAGCTCCAGGAGTGTCAAGTGGGTATGAGCCTCAAGGTAAAGAGGCCATGACTCCCCAGGGCACAAGAGTTTACATATCAGAAACCAAAGCAACAGCCTCCTAAAACAATTCAGTTGCTACCATATTATGCAAATTGATCCTTCTGCATATCTTTAGCTCTACAATTTGCAGAGATGCTCTTCTCCCTACCTGGCCAGCCAACACAAGTTACTCACGCAATTCTCTAGTTCCCACCATCCCTGAACTGCCCCCACTTCTTCACAAGATAATTCTGGGAGAGGCCTAGGATGAGGGCCTTTGTCCACCCATCCTCACAGGGATTGGACTTAGGACCCCTTGGCTGCCCTTAACTTGGAATGTGTCTTGGTGTCTTTACTCTCTCCGTGGGTTACATTGGAGGTGGTAGGTTAAAATTAACTTGCTGGGATTCCAATAATGTCTCAATGGGATTACAATGGTAACTTCTTGGATTGTGAGAAGAACTAGAAAGGGGATTACAATACTTGGATGACTGTCCTCAGTATTTGGGGTTACAGTAGGAGCTGCGTCCCCAGCTGTCCACTGTGCAGGTGAGGAGGGTTAGGCAGGCAGGGTCCTGGACCAGCCTTGGGTTGAGGTTCAGACAAGGCAGTCGCCTGAGGCCCTGGGTCTCAGTGCCTCTGTTTGTGGAGCACCTGTGAGCACTCAGGGCTTAGGAAAGTGCTGTCACATAGATCACTGTCACCTTTGTCACAACCCACTGCCAGGCTCTGTCACTACCGCTCAGTCTGGAGTGGCTGCCCAGCGCTTTCTGCACACTGCGAGAGGTCTCGTATGGGCTGAGGCTTCACAGCAGTGCCTGGCAGCTGCCGACACACTGCTGTCATCGTCACTTGTCACCGTCACGGCAGCTGTGCTACCTCCCTGGTGTCCTCCTGTCTCCCTGTTGTGCTGCTCCAGCTCTTTACCTCCTCTTGCCGTGAGCCCAGCCTCTGGCTCTGTGGCCCCTGCCCCACTGCATCGTCTGGGCGCCCAGAGCCACCAGACCCCCTGCTCTCCTGTTGGTTCATCGTGGTGCAGGACATGCATGGGCAGGCCCGCAGTCACCACCCTGCTAGCTGCAGCCGTGCGGTCCCGTGGCCAGTGGCAGGGGGCGCCCCCTGACCCCTGACCCCCGACCCCTGGCCTCCCGGCCTCCCACCGCCAGGGTTCTCCCAGGTGTGTGTCCAGGCCCGTCGCCGTGCTGTCAGTGTGGTGAGCGCTGGGTCTCTGACTGGGAAGGTGGAGGACTAAAGAGCGGGTGCTGAGGCGCGGTTCCGGAGAGGTGAGGTGCTGGCAGGTCTAGGTTGTTCTGTAGCACCCCACAGGGAGTCCCCCTGGTGCCACCACCCAGCCAGAGGCCACAGTGCTGCTCTGAAAGTGGGTCCTCCCGCAGCCGTGGAGCCCTCAGATTGGTGCTGAGTCTGTAGTTGCTTCCCAGCTTGCTGAACGACACCAGGCTGCTCCTTTAACAGGGTGAGGCTGCCTCAGTTTCCTGCCTGCCCCTTCTGCTGGCGCTTTGCAGGAATTGGCTCCAGGCTGTGGTCATGCCATGCCTAATGTGTCTGGGAGATGGGTTTGGGGGGGCAGTGCCAACTGGGGCTGGACCCCAAGACTGGAGAGTTCTCCCTGCCTCAGTCTCTCCTGGACATGGCTGTGATATACACCACCCCCACCCCAGTCCAGCTGCACACCCTGCCTGGGCCCTGTTTTCTCCACTCTGCAGGATCGGCACCCTAAGTCTTTCCCTGAGCGTCTCCCTGGGTTGGGGGTTCAGTAACAACGCCCTTGGTGCCGGTTGTCATGGTGCATGCCTCTAATTCCAGCACCCGGGAGGCTAAGGCAGGAGGATCACCTCAAGTTCAAGGCCAGCTTGTGCTACAAGTGAGACCTTGTCTCAAAAAGACAAAAAACTCCAGTTTGGTTTTGCTGGAGGCTGGTGCACCCGTCCCTCTTTTATGTCTCTCTCGGGCTCAGACCCCCCCGATTCTGTCACCCTCCATGTCCTCTGGGAACCCTGAGCTCTCCCTGGCTCCTCCTGGATGGTGCTGAATGGACGAATTTTCCAGAGTGGGAACAGAGTTGAAGTCCTGCCTCGGGACATCACTTTACCCCTGTGTTCATGGTGCCATCCTGCCTGGGCGGTGTCCTAACCATTAGACAAGAGGCCTTGCTGTCCCTGCAGTGCTCCCGGCTTTCCCGGACCGTGCTTGTTCCCCAGGGCACTTCAGCAGGACCCCAGGGTGGGTGGCCTGTGCTGGCAGGTCCTGGAGCGGCCTCAGCCTGGGCCTTGGCCTTGGGCCCTGGCGCTGACTCTGGCCCGTTGAGTACCTCAGGTTCCAAGGAGAGACCTGCCTGGCTGGCTGCCATGTCACCAGCGATGCCAGGTCCTGCTGCAGGTGCCAGAGTTGGTGCCAGCCACATGTGGTGCCCTCGCACACCAAGTGGCCTGCACCTGCAACCTTATGGGGTTGCACTGCCTGGCCCCCACGTCCCGCCCTGGGATGGAGACCTGTGCGGATGCCTTCAAAGGGGCCCTGTGCCCCTCTCAAACTGAGAATCCAAGGCTAGAGCCTGCCCCGGGGCGTGTGCACGGCCCGCACCACCCAGGCCTCCAAATGTCTCTGCTGGCAGTGATGGGAGCGTTGCTCGTTCCCGCTTTGCTCACTTTGCTGTCGCTCGAGAGCAGTGGGGGGAGCTCCTGCTGGCACCGGAGGCCGCTGCTTTCTTTTCGTGGCTCCACCGCCCACTGGGAGGATCCGCCTGGCAGCCTCACGCTTGCCTGCCGTGGTCCTGCACGTGCCAGACGTCGTGGGGGCTCAGCCTCGGGACACCCGAGCTATCAGAAGCCGAGCGAGGCAGCTCCGTCTATGCCAGGCGCCCGAGGTCTGGGAGCAGGGACCAGCAGGGGCCTGCCCTGAGGTCCAGTGGCTTTCTGTCCCCACCTCCTCCTCACGTGTTCTGTTGGATCTGAAACGAATCCTTTCTCTCCACACCTACCTGGTGTCAGTTTGGTTCTCTCTGCAGAAATAACTCCTTCCAAATTAAAAGCCAGGAGACAAAAGGGTGGCAAGAGCTTTACAGAAAATTGAGGAAAATATAGCTCTGAAAAACAAAAACCCAAACAACAGAACAGCAGGAAGTGGTGCCAAGAGGAAACTGAGTCATCTACCATCCCCCTTCCCGCAGCCTGCCAGTGGCCCACATCGCTAATTGCTTGCCCCACGTAGCAGAACTGAGTGTTCCAGGCAGACAGAACTGGTCAGCGGGGCTGTACACCTGGGAAGCCAGTGGTGTGTTCTTTTTGGGAGGTTTGTTTCTATCTTTGTAAAAGTGTCTTCATTTCTCAAAAAAATAAAACTAAGTTTCCATTTGACCCAGCTGTTCCCCGTCTTGATGTCTTCTGGACGGACCTGAAAGCATCATGCCACAGCAGCATGTGCGCACAGGGGCTGGAGCGGCAGGGCTGTATTAGCCAAGTCCCGGAACAGCCGGGTGCCCCTCACCGATGGGGGACGAAGATGGGACTTTAGACAGTGGAGTACAGGGAATGGTGTACTTGACATTTCTAGCTGAATGGGTGCACCTGGAGACCGTAGTCCTGAGACATTAATGGGGCACACACATTGTTTCTCTGCTGTGGGAAACTGGGGATGGGCAGGGGGAAGAAGGAAGGGCCAAGAAAAAAAAGAAGGGGGAAGTGGAGAGGAGGCTTGTGTAAATGAGGAGGGGAGCGAGGGAGGGAGATGTGTCCTGTGCAGGTGCAGACTCCGGGTGGTGAATGTGGTCGTTACATCTGTCTGAAGTGCACCAATAAAAAATATTTAAAGACCTCCCCAGGTACAATAAAATAAGACAGAAAGTAAAAAACAAAGGAGTACATCTTCTCCAAACGCTTGGCATCTCTCACATCAGTGTTTACCTGTGGTCAGGGCTGCCGCTGGGTCAGTGTCGGCCTTTGCCCAGGTGCCCAGGGGTGTGCTTGGGACCGGCCAGTGCCGGCGTTAAAGTGTGAAGCCCTCGTCCTGGGCCATCCAGGCTGGCTGTCACAGTGCCTCAGTGGTGAGTGCCTGAGCGGCGTGTGCCAGACTCTGGGTCCCAGGGCCTTGGGGGAGTGTTGCCATGCAGCCGCAGGTGGGTGGTGTTCTTGCTGCAGCGGGTGGGCAGCCCTGCCAGTGGCCAGAGCAGCCTTGTCCTGGGCCGCGGGGCTGCCTGCTGTGAGGCGGAGGGCAGGGGATGGGTGCTACGGTGGGAAAGCCAGATGCTGCCTTGCCAGGGCCGGGGCGCCCAAGCTGCCCACACTGTTCTGGGAACTTGACCCTTTGGATGGAGGAGTCCTCTGAACCCCCTTGCACACCTGCTTCCTCCCCAGGACGTGGGGCTGCTCGAATACCAGCACCACCCCCGGGACTACACCTCGCACCTGTCGCCCGGCTCTATCATCCAGCCCCAGAGACGGAGGCCCTCACTGCTGTCCGAGTTCCAGCCCGGGAACGAAAGGTAAGGTGGCCATGGCGTAGGCCAAGGGGGCAGCGCCTAAGACCCCACTTCATTCCCACTGCCCCTCCCTCCTGCTGGCCCGGAGCCCACTGCCATCTGCCCTGGGCCCCAGCAGCCTCACGCCATCATCCAGGCCAGAGAAGGTTGAGCAGGACTTGGGGCTTCTCCTGGGGACAGCTGAGGTGTGGGACTGTGTGGCCAGCTCTTTGTGGCTGGGACACAATGCCTGACCCTCGCAGCTCAAAGGAGAAGGGTCCCTTGGCTCATGGTTCCAGGATTGGACCATGGTGTCTGTCTCAAAGGCAGGAGATCATGGTGAAGGGACCTGGCAGAGCATTGCCGAGGCCAGGAGCCAAGCACTTGGAAGGAGCAGATGTGCCAGCCCGGACAAAGTTCTGTGACAGGGAAAGGCCTTGGGGCAGGGACGTAGTGGCAGGAAGTGTGGCCAGAAGAGGCGGTGAGGGAGATGGATTCGAGTTCTGCTCAGAGTGTCCCACGTTCCAGGGCAGACTGGAGCCTGGGACGTGTGGCCCATTCCACTGTCCTGGGGTGCTCAGGCAAGGCTGCGTGCCCTCTCCAGGCTGACTGGGGAGAGAGCAGGTCAGGGCGATGGCTTGGGCGTTCCTTCGCTCGGGACTGCCAGCTGAACTGGGATGCGCCAGGCCAGGTTTCACAACACATGTGCAGTGATTGGCTCATGCTGTCCGCCCTGGGCAGTGGGCAGGACGTGGTGGCACCAGGCTGTGTCTGGAGGTGTGGCAGGTCTGGTGGGGTGGGCCCTGCCTTCTTCCTACCCACGCGGTGCTGCCCAGGCCCTGCCGTCCCTGTGGTGCCCCTGCCAGCCCTGGCTCTCACCACCTTGCTGCTCGGGCCCCATTGTGGTGCTGGCAGACAGCGCTGGAGGCCTCTCCTCCTGTGACACCGCCATTCGCCTGGCCTCCCGCAGGTCCCAGGAGCTGCACCTGAGGCCCGAGTCTCACTCCTACCTGCCTGAGCTGGGCAAAGCTGACCTGGAGTTCATGGAGAGCAAGCGGCCGCGCCTGGAGCTGATGCCTGACCCCCTGCTGCGCCCATCCCCCCTACTGGCCGCTGGCCAGTCCTGCGCTTCTGAGGACCTCAGCAAGGTAAGGTAGGCCCAGAGGGTGGGAGCAGGAAGGAGCATGTCTGCTCGGGCAGAGGCACGGAGCGGGGACTGAGGGCTGGATGCGCAGGACCTGGGGCAGCAGGTGGTGTAGGTGGAGCCGCTGGGGCCTGGCACTGGGGAGGCTGTTGCAAGCGCAAAGGGCCTGAGGTAGGAGTGGGCACATGGGCACCTCAGCTGGCCACAAGATAGGCAGGCTGGGGTCTGATGGGCATGGGGGGCCCCGGGGTCTCCCCATGGTACATGCTGTGTGCTAGCTTAGGACTGGGTTCCTGCTTGGGCTTCAGGGTTCCCTCGTGCTCTGCACACCGCCAGGTGCTGGGCCCCAGACCCAGCTGTGGTGAGGCCGAGCTTGTGGTGCTGGAGGGTTCTGAGACACGGCGGTGTCCTGTGGAGAGGAGCAACAGAGTTGGGCTGTGCTCCTTCCTGCGGCTGTGTCTGGCTGCTTCTGGGTGCTGGTGGCCCCGGGCTTGTCCTGAGGCCTTTGGCTGTCCCTCCTGCGGCTCAGGGCCCTCCCCTCCTTTGCGCCCCACATCCCGTGCCGGGATCCCATGTAGGTCTCCCCACCTGTCAGAATTCATTGGTCCGGGCCGCAGGCTTTGCTGGCCTGGACCATGTAGTAGCTTCCTGCTGCCTCCCCATTCCCAATGCTGCACCCTGCCGGGCCACGCCCCCCGCCACACTCTGAGCAGGCGGGGGAGGGCCAGCACCTCTGGGCAGTGGGCCATGCACCCCTGCTATCTGCCCCGCCCACCAGCGTTCTGGCTCCCTGCTGCCCTGTGAGCCTCCTAGTGCTTCTTAAGCCAGAGTGCCAGGCCCTCGGGTGGCATCTGGCTGTGCCCTCCTGCCTGCCCACCAAGTGACTGAGGCCTGTCCACCGTCTCCTCCAGGCACTGTCCCCAGATGCCTGGCCCCATTCCAGCCCTCTGCCCGCCCTCCACTGCTCTCCCTAGAGTCCCAGGTGCCCTGAGTGATGCCCCCTCGTGGGGTGCTGGCTAGTGACAGGGATGCTGCTGGGACCCAGAGGCCCTGGGCTCTCACTGCTGTCACAGAAAGGAGAACAGGACTAGGTAAAGTGCCGTGGTTCCTGCTGAGGACGTCACTGCTGCCAGCTGGCCTCCCTCGGGTGGCCCAGCCCTGACCATGGCTCATGCGCGTCTGTCCCCACAGCCATGCTGTGCGTCTTCCTGCCACTCTTGCCTCCTCCCTCTCGGGTCCCCTTGGCCTCCTCTTGTGTCTCTCTGCCTGTGTCTCTGTCTCTGCCCCCCTTTGCTTCCCCCTGCCCTGTGGACTGGCCAGGAAGGTCGCTGTAACTGCAGCAGGCTGTGTGGAGTGTGGACACGAGTGCCAGGCCATCCGTGCCCCTCCTGCTCCCTGTCTGCCACGCATGGGCTGCAGCTCTGGAGCATTGGCATAGTCCTTCAGAAATTCACCACACTTTGTCCAAGGGTACTTTTAAGTCCCAGCAGTGCCACCTCTGAAAGTGCCCTGGACCACACACCTCTGTGGGCTCTGCTCAGGCAGTGCCCGCCACATTGGACTCTGAGGTCCAGCGTCACCCGTCAGCTTTGGGCAGCACGTGATCCAGGTGACGTGCCATCAACACGACCCCATTTCTGCTCTTTGCTGGCTGTGCTGGGGTGACCGTCGTGGCGAGTGAGACCTTGGTGTGCTAACAAGGCTGCCTCCTGCCCACAGCGAGACCTGCAGAAAGAACACTGTCCTTCCCCAGGGGCTTTTGTGGCTTTGATTTTGAATAACAAGTTTTTGTCTTATTCGCGGCGATTGGTGTTGCTGTGAGGTTTTGTCACAAGGATATCTGGCCTGGAAAATGGCAGTTGCCACTGCTGAGTGACGGGTGCTTTCTTTTGCTGTCCCCTTCTGGCCTTGGGCTAGTGGGATGCCCTCCACCACACAGTGTGGGTCAGGTGACCTCCGGGCACCTGGCTGGAGTCAGGGCCCTGGGCCACCACTTCTCTCTGATGCCAACCTATTCCTGTCACCGGGGGAGGTGTAGCACATCAAGGGCTCACCCTTTGCCTCTGTCCCCACTTGGGTACTCGGTGGGGCAGGTGGCCTGGCCCTGATGTCTGGCTGCTGTCTCGGCATCGCATTTTTGGGGCTCAGCCACCTGTGTGTGTGCTGTGCCCCTTTCCCTGGCAGCCGATGTTTCGTTTCTTGGGGACTTTGTTCTGTCACCTGCTGTCACGGCTTTGCCAGAGAGGGCTTAAGGAGAAAATCAGGTTATCGAGTGGTTTTCTGGCATCAGCTGGTGACTGCCAGTTTCTTTAGTCCCCACGCTGTCCCCAGCCCGGGTAGGCAACACTGCTTGAGAGCCATACTGTGTTGGGCAAGCAGTTTGCTCATGATTTTGAGGGTGCCTGGCCCTGAGTCCCACACCCTCATTCCCCCATGTTTACCCCCCATTGGTCTTGGGGAAGGAGGTGGGGAGGCCTGTCCTACCCCAGGGGTGACCCAGCTGCCTTTTAACATGAGGACCCTGAGATGTACTTCCTGTGTTGGCAGAGACTTGGGCATCTGTTGTGTCCCTGTCTCAGATGGCCCAGGAGACAAGGCAGACTCAGGCTGTTCTGAGCCTCGGGTGACAGGATGGCGTGGGCCAGGCTGCACACTGCAGTTGTCCAGGAAGAATGCCCCCTGTGTCCTGGGTGCAGCTGTGTGACCCGGTGGGGGTGCAGCCTGGCTCTGTCCTGCCCTGGGCCAGCAGCTGCCCGCTTGGCTGAGTGCCTGGGCGGGAGCAGCACGGCCGCACCACCAGGCCAAGCCCAGGCCTGGGCAGGCGCGTCCTTGCCTGTGCTGACTGAGCTGATGGCTTGCTGGCTACAACCTAGTGGACTCAAGGCACCCGGGAGGTGACAGTGTCACTGCGCACTGAGAAAAGGGAGATGGGGGACAGCCAGTGTCTGTGCGAGCCGTGTGGTGCAGCTAGGCCCAGGGCTGTGTTCAGCCTCCTCACTCTGAGTCTCCACACAGTGGAATAATCACATGAAAGTGCCGGTACATGAAAAGGAAGTGGTGCCTGCCTGTAATCTCAGCACCTTGGGAGGCTGAGGCAGGAGGGTCACAAGATTGAGCCCAGCCTGTGTGCGCTTTAGTGACTAGTGAGACGCCATCTCAAAATAAAATAAAAGCATGGAGCTCAGGGGGAAGGCAGAGTTTATTCTGTGGTAACACAAAAACTGTTGTGTGAGGGGCCGGAGGTTTAGCTCAGCGGCACAAAGCGCCTGCTTGGCAAATATGAGGTCGTGAGTTTGATCCCTAGTACCAAAAAAAAAAAAAAAAAAAAAGAAAGAAAGAAAGAAAGAAAGAAAGAAAGAAAGAAAGAAAGAAAGAAAAGAAAAATTGTTGAGTGAAAAAATAAGAAAGAAGAAGAAACAGCGTTTGTCTCTCTGCGTCCAGCAGGCTTCTTGGCTGCTCCCAGCCCATCCCGGGCCCTGGTGTCCTGTGTGGGCCCCGGCTGGCTTGTGCCTCCCTCGGGTCTTAGAACTGGCTCAGATGGTCTAATGCCAGGACGGCCTCCTCAGGCTAGGCCTGGGGGTGCCGTTCCTATTTTTGGGGGGCTGGATCTTCTTAGAAGATGGGGTACACAGAGGAGGGGAGGTCAGGCAGGGGAGAGGGAGGTGTTCATGAGGCTGTCAGGTACCTGGAGGGATGCAGGGGACGGTGGCCTTTGGACATAGGGCAGCTGTGGGAGGAGCAGGGTAGGTGAGGGGTGTGGGGGCAGCCCAGGCATCAGGCGGCGGGTTCTGTCCTGGTCCTAACACCGGAGCAGCATGCTGGGCCTGAAGCCATGCTGGTTACCGCATGTGCTGGGTACCCTGGCTGAGCCAGGTGTCCCTTGTGCCCCTGTCCTGTCAGGACCGCAGCCTGGCGGGCAAGCTAGAGCCTGTGTCCCCGCCCAGTCCTCCGCATGCTGAGGCCGAGCTGGAGCTGGTGCCTCCGCGGCTGTCCAAGGAGGAGCTGATCCAGAGCATGGACCGCGTGGACCGCGAGATCACCATGGTGGAGCAGCAGATCTCCAAGCTTAAGAAGAAGCAGGTGAGCTGCGGTGAGCGTGGGGCGGGGACTGCTCCTCTGGGTCAGCAGTGGAGACTCCCACTAGGCAACCCTAGGAGTGGGGCTTAGGGTATGTGGACACCCCTAGATCAGAGGGAGTGGGCCCGTGTGACATTTCAGTGGCCAGAGTGCTGGGTGACCCAGTATCCATGGCGTGGTCCCTGAGCTGTCCCCAATGTGGTGACCACCTGACCCACAGGCGCAGGAAACCTGCTTCAGGCCACTGCAGGGGTCAGAGTGTAAAATGGTCAGCACTTGGTGACTGAGGTAGGAGGGTCACTGAGAATTCAAGGCCAGTCTGGGCTACATAGTTCAGCCTGAACTGCATTGTGAGACCTTGTCACAAAAAGAAAAAGAAAAAAAAAAGTTTAAATGTGGTTTGTGTAATTTCCCCTGAGGAACTCAGTTTTGGGGAGCCTCAGTTTCCTTGTCTGTAAAATAGATGTATCACCTACCTTCCCAGGCTTTCAAGAGGGATTGAGATCCTGAGATTGCAAGCAAAGTCCTTTTGTCACAGGTGAAACCAGACAAAGACATGTGAGAAAAATTTATCTACGTGACTGGTTTTTTGGTTTTCAAGACAGGGTCTATGTGGTTCGGGGTGACCTTGAACTCGGTGATCCTCCTGCTTCAGCCTCCTGAGGAGTTGAGGTTATAGGCATGCTGTGATGTTGCTAATATTCATTTATAGTTTGTTCATCCAGTACAAAATTACTTGATAATCTAATTTTGCCTAGGGTTTCTGGGGTTCTCTCCCCAGTGTCTTTGGATCTCTGTTCAGATGCCTCACTGCAGAGAGGACACCCTGGCTGTTACAGGGGCTGTGTCCGTCACCAGCCATTGTCCCCAGGCTCTGTGTGGCAGTGTTTATAATAGATTTATTGACATGTTGCCACTCCCAGCATACATGGCACATGTGGCTGTCTTGGGGTCTCCAGGAGAGACCCCTTCACCACAGAGCCAAAAATACTTACGCTTGGGGCCTTTGCAGGAACTCTGCCGACCTGCCAGACCCCTCACCTGTCTTGGTGTCATCCCCTGAGTCACTGCTTTTTTTTCTTTTTAAGCCAGGGTCTCACTATGCAGTTCAGGCTGGCCTTGAATTCACTTTGTAGCCCAGATTGGCCTCCAGCAGCGATCTTCCTGCCTCAGCCTCCCAAGTGCTGGAATTATAGGCATGTGCCACCACTGACCTAGCAGTGTGGGGGCTAAGGGGGGGCCTGTCTCTGTCTCCTCCCGCAAGGGAGCCAGCTACAGGGCCCAGCACTCTCTGGGTGGTGTGGCCAGTGTGGAGGGTGTCCCAGCACCTGCCCCAGATCTTGCTGGCAGGTGGGTTTCCAGGACGGCAGCACACGTGTCCTGAGAGAGGCCAGGTTCGGGTAGGGTAAGGCCCGCCCTGCGGGGCAGGCGGAGGGCAGCACCCCTGCTCCTCCAGGCCAGCTTCGGGGCCGTGTGCGGCTGTGGGTGCCCTGCTCACACACGTGACTCGGCTGGCATCTGGGCAGCGCCTGGGCAGGTTTTCCTCGCCCGCGGGGTGTTTCCTAGGAACTGGGAAGTGTAAGACCACTGCATGAGGGTGCAGGACTAGGGCGTTTAGCACATGCACGGTGCATGCAGTCATCACCGACTGGTCCATCCCCAGCGTCTTCCTCCCCTGCAGGAAGCCCCAGGCTGTCTGTAGTCTCCTCTATCCCTCCTGGCCACCTGCCTGTTCTGTCCCATCCCTGAAAGGTCACACAGGTAGCCCCTCCTGCTGCTGCTTCTCCCGCGGAAGTCTGTTTGGGGCCACCCATGAATTTCTGGGCTCTCTTCCATCACAGTTGCCCCATTTCTACAGCCTCCCCGCGGTGGTGGTGGTGGTGGTGGTGGCGGCAGTGGCGGCAGCGGCAGTGGCGGCGGCGGCTGCAGCCTGCTCCAGCCTACCCCCCCCCCCCCAATGCCTATTACTTTCTTTTTAAACAAAGCTCTGGGCCCAGCTGCTGTGGTGGCTGCGTGTGGCTTTTGGGAGGCAGCGTTGCCACACGCTCCTCCTCCCCTCCAAGCTCATGGCTGGGTCAATGCTCCCATTCTTCCTGGGGATCCTGCTGGCAGGAGTGGCCACAGCTGCCCTCTCGGCAGCATCTCCACACTCCTGTCGCTGCTGTGCTGCTCTCATCCCGTCCTGCCTCCCATCCCTCGCTGTCTTTGCTCTGCAGGTTCCAGACTTTTTCGCTTTTCCCTGTGGGCAGTCTGCGCAGGCAGACCGCAGACCCCACCAGTGGTCGCTGTGGGCCAGAGGCAGACTGGCTCCCGATCAGCGCTTCCTGGCTGCCTTTTTGGGCTCACGGTTTGTGGGCCTTACAAAGTGAAGAGCTGTGTTCTCATGTCACTCAGGTGCCCTGTCAGGCCTGGGAATTGGCTTGCTCTGTGACCTGGGGCAATTGTCTCTGTTTTGTGGTCTTGGCCTCCTTTTTTGGTATAAAGCAGGTGTCAGCACTCAGGTATGCATGCCCTTTCTGAGGAGCTTGGGGAAGGGTGTCCAGTGTGGAGATGGGAGGGTGGATAGCAGTGGTGGTGATGGTGGTGATGATGATGGTGATGGCGATAGAGGTGGCGTTGGAGGTGGTGATGGTGGTGGAGCTGATGGTGGTGGTGGTGGTGGTGATGGTGGTGGTGGTGATGGTGGTGGTGATGGAGGTGGTGGTGGTGGAGCTGATGGTGGTGGGAGGTGGTGGTGATGGAGGTGGTGATGGTGGTGGAGCTGATGGAGGTGGTGGTGGTGGTGATGGAGGTGGTGATGGTGATGGCGATGGAGGTGTCATGGTGGCCATGGTGGTCATGGTGATAGTGATGATGGTGGTGATGGTGATGAAGTTGGCGGTGACAGTGATGGTGACCAAGAGACTAGGCCAGCATGTCAGTGGGCACTGTGTGCTGCTGGGAGTCCTCTGAAGGCATCAGCCCCTTTGGTCCTTGCTAGGGTAAAAGCTTTCATAACCCTCATTTCCAGGAAATTTCCAGGGGCTCAGGAAATTCAGCTGCTTCCTAAGGTAGTGCAGCAAGTAGGGTCAGGGAGGGTCCCACTGGCCACAGAGTCTGCAGCCACTCCCAATGCCATGGCACTGGCAGGACTGCAATGGACAAGAGTGGCCGACCTCTCATAGCCTGACCCAGAGTCCTGCATACATGGGACCCATCAGGGAGCTCGGGACCAGCCACGTCTTAGAGACAAGGAAATCGAGGCCCATGGGAGTCAAGCTGCTTCTCCTGCTCCCTTGTTGCTGGGTGCAGGGCAGCATCTGAACGGAAGGGCTGCTGGGGCCCAGCCTCCTCCTGCAGGCGCGGAGTCCCCAGTGACTCAGAGGAAGCAGGGTGCAGCCTGACTTCCTGTGGTGGCTGTGGGCTGGGCTGCCACAGCCCATGGGGCTGTGCCTCTCCCCACATGCGAGGCTCACCCTGCTGCTGCCCCCTTCCCACAGCAACAGCTGGAGGAGGAAGCCGCCAAGCCGCCCGAGCCTGAGAAGCCTGTGTCGCCACCACCCATTGAGTCGAAGCACCGCAGCCTGGTACAGATCATCTACGATGAGAACCGGGTATGTTCCTGTGCACGGCCCAGGCGGCCTTCTCCATCCCTGGGTGGGGCGCCACACAGGCCACCTGCAAGCCTCTGTACTCCCTGAGCAGCGGGAGCCTGGTCCTCCTCCTGCCTGAGGATGGTGGGCAAGCGGCTGGGGGCGGCAGCTTGGGGCACCTGGCTGGGGATTGGGGTGGCCCGCTGGTCAGGGTGCTACAACATGGACACATGAGCATTGGGTTTACTGGGTGGCCCGTTGCGCAGGGGTCACAGTGACATCACTGGCCTGGTAGCAGCACAGAATCTCTTCAGCCGGCCCCTTCCTGTCCCTCTTGTAGGTGGTTTTGCAGGGAGGCAGGAGCTGGGTTTTGTTTTACATGTGGAGAAACTGAGGCCCAGAGAGGCTAGGTGACTTGTCTAGAGTCACCTGGCTGGGAGGTCCTGGACCTGAGACTGACACCTGTGGCCTGTCACCCGTAGTAGGGTCTAGTCCTCCAACGGTGGTCCCTGCTGACCTGGCCCAGGAGGCAGCCGGGGGAGAGGGGCTGGGTGTTGAAGGCCGATCTACAACGTGCTTTTGGGAGTTTCCAGCTGGGTTGGTGCTCAGAGTGAGCTGGGCTGGGTGTGGGGCCCAGCTGCTCTGGGGCTTGGGGACCCCATGTGCCCCCATGCCCCACCGAGTGCAGTCTTAGGACAGGAGTGCAGCAGGGGAGGCCCTGTGATCTGAGCATGTCACTTCACCCCTGGATGTGGCGACAGGGACAAGAGCCCAGGTCTGGGTGCTGGGGCTGAGGGCAAGTGGGCCCCTGATGGTGCCCTTTGGACAACACAGGCCCTGGGAAAGGGCTTGAGGACTCGCTCAGTCACCTCTTATTCCTCTTGGAGCCGGGTTTCTCTAGACTTCAGTCAGCCCATCAGTGCCCTTGTGAGCAGGCGCAGTTATTCTGTCTCACTTCCTATGCATGTGGGGTTCAGGGAAGGCAGGGCCCTGATACACACAGGCACGGGCTCGGAGGCGCATCTGAGGGAGAGCAGGTTCAGCTGTCTCCAGCAGTTGCCCTGCAGGTTCATGGCTCCCCCTTCTGGTTCCTGCTTCCCTTGGCCCCTGTACCTGTTTATTCTGATGATAGTGAGGGGCAAGGTCCCTGAGGGCAGTGTCTTTGGCTCTGTTATTCTTGGCTGAATCCATAAACCTGAACTCCTGCCATCTGAGAAGGGGGTGCTGGGGAGGGGTCCCAAGGCAACTGCAGGGGTGGGGGGCAGGTAGGTGGGGGCAGGCCTGCCCAAGAGCCCCCTGTCCTGGGGTGTGGGCTCAGGCTTCTCCGGCCTGGGCTGAGCCTCAGAAGCCAGCGCCTGGCAGCGGGGGCCCTTGTCTGCCTGCAGCAGGAGCAGCCAAGACTGGGAGCCCCTTAGGGGATCAGTGGGATTGGATTTTAATCTGCCTCTTTCCCTGATGCTCCCTTCACAAGGGAGGAGGAGAGCCCTGAGCTGGGAGATGCGGCCTCCCGCTGGCAGCGCGGCCCGCCCTTTTGTGCCCTGGCCTGTTCTCTGTTCTGAGGATTATGCAGCCCCCTGTGCCAGGCACTCCTGCCTCGGGGCTGCCGTACGGGCGGTACAGGTGTGCACAGATGACAGGGTGGCAGGGCCGCCAGCCAGACCTGGAGACCTGGCACCAGCAAAGGAGCTGGGCGGCCAGGAGTCCAGGTCATGGCGGAGGCCAGAGAGGCTCAGACATCTTTGATCTCCAGGGTGGTGTGGCAGGAGGTGGGGATGCTGGGGGAGCTGGAGGCCTCGGGGTACAGGCCTTTCGGGTAGGGACAGCTGTCACCGGGTGGACAGGAGGGCAGGGGTGGAGGCGGGGCCTGGCAGTCTGGAGGACTACACACTGGGAAGAGGCTGTGATCCATGGTGAGGCTGAGACCAAGTCGCAGGGCGTGAGGATCGGGCTCCCGCTGGAAAGGTGGAAGCCAGCAGGACCCGGGCTGTCCTGGGCTTGAAAGTGGGTGTGTGCGTACCCATGGGGCTGTGTGCATGCGTGCGTTTGCTGGGGGGAGGGTGTGTGAGCTGGGCACGGGTGGCTGTGCACATCCACTTCCTGGAGCCTGCTGCCCTTGAGCGATCTTTTTCTCCCTCACCCCATCCCTCAGCCCCCACTCTTGCTGTCTGCAAAACGAGGTGTCCTCGGGTCTGCTCCATAATGCATGTCTGTGAGCCAGGACCTTCTGGGCCTGGGTGATTCTTGTCACAGGATGATGGTTACTGGTCGGCATCATCTGGGCCTGGGGCAGGGGCTGGGTCTCATGTGTGCCTTTGTGCCCAGCGCAGGGGTGAGTGCCCTGGGCAGCGGGGACCTGCATGTTTCCCGCCCCATGCCGTGCTGGCCTGGAGCAGACTCCGGTGTCTGGGGCACAGGTACAATGCCGCCTTCACGGCTCGGGGCCAGCAGAGGCCCTCACTGCTGCATGTGGCTGCCTTCCCAAGTGAGGCCCAGGTTGTGTCTGGGAGGCCGTGGCAGCTGGCGAGGGTCACGTGGTTGTGAAACACAGGGATCCCATTGGGGCCAACGCCTGTCTCCCTGCCTCACCTCCCTGCCTTCCCTGCACCCCTGCAGCTCTGAGACCACCATGTGCCCAGCTATTCCTGGGGGAGCTGCACCCTCGTCATGGCCCTGGACACCTGGGGACATCAACCTCAGTGGGCTCGTTGGGGCCATGGTGGGAGGGGGCTGTGGACTGTGTCCCTGCTGGCAGCTCCAAGAATTTCCGTTTCTAATCTTCCCATGTTTTCTTGGTTACCGCAGAAGAAGGCAGAGGCGGCCCACCGGATCCTGGAAGGCTTGGGGCCCCAGGTGGAGCTGGTGAGTTGGGCTCGGGGCATGGGTGTCACGAGAGGGCGGGAGGGGAAGAAGTGCTTCCCTGCCCAGCGCTGCCCAGGCAGCTGCAGTGAGGAGGCAGGAAGTGCAGCCTCCTGATAAGAGGCCAGAAAGATAGCTGGGCAGGCCATGGGGCAGGGTGCCTGGCAGTGACTGCCCTGGGCCACCTGCCCACGTGCAGCATCCAGCTCCTTTGTTCCAGCTCAGCATGGAGATCCTTTCTGCTGGGTTCAGCTTCCAGGTCTGTCCCTGAGCAGCCCTGTGGCCCTGAGCAGGTCTCCCAGCCTCTCTGCTTCAGCTGCCTCGGCTGGAAAGTGGCACCTGTCGTGCTGATCCCGCTGGAAAAGCGCAGTCACCGTCGGGTTTTGCAGTGCAGGGACTGTGCCTGCCTGTGGTGGTCAGCGGTTGCTGTCCTTAAAGCTGTCGGTCCCTCCTAGCAGACAGGAAGAAGCTAGGTCTGCAGCCTGATGCACAGCAGGCTAGCTCTACAGCAGTCCCGGCCTCCTGGAGCTGGCCTGCAGTGAGAAGCAGAAGCCCCTGTGGTCTCCTCGGGGTCCCCTGGAGCCAAAGATGCAGCATTGGGTGACAGTGGTGGAGAGGGTCAGGGTGGCTGTCTCGTGTGCTGGGTCCAGCAGATGTCTGGTCTCAGCCTCGCCTCAGCCCGGTGCTAACCATTGTGCGTCTGTGGGGTGACCCACCTCCCATCCCCTCTCCGTGGTGTCTAGGAAGCGGGCAGGGGTCTTGCAGGACCCACAGGGGGCTCAGGGAAGTGGGTCCCAGGGAGGGTCACTCAGCACAGCTCTTAGTGAGGACCAGCGAGGACTGTGCTGACTGGGCCACCTGCCTGCGGTTTCCCTGGTGCTGGGTGCTGCAAGGTGAAAGTCCTCTGTCCCCAAACCCTAGGCCGCTCTGTGCCTGGCCTTGCAGCTGCACCACCTTAAGGGTCCCTATGCAAGCTGTCTCCTGCCTCAGTTTCCCTTTTTGCCAAACAGGGAAGGTGGGATTGGAGGTGCTTCATGGGAGTATCTGAACTCCGGGGCTCCCTCTCCCTGTTCCTGGGGATGATGCCAGCCCCAGCTTGATGGTGGTGGGTGGGACAGGGATAGGGCTGCCCTGGTCCTGTGGTCCCGGGGGTTTTGGCCTGGGGTGTCTGCTGAGTCCCTTGGTCTTTGGGAGGGAGTTTGCCTCTCCTCTCCTCTTGTTCCTCTCTTGTCTCTGGCCTGAGGGCGAGGCTGTGCGGAGGCTGGGGCACAGCACTGCGGCTCGGAGGTGGGCTGAGGGGTGTCGTCCCAGGCCCTCTTGATGTCATCTTGCCTTAGTGGTCTGGAGGTGGGGACAGAGCAGCGTCCTGCGCTAGTGTCATGGTGGTGCCCCGTGTCCCTTTTCTGGGTGAGGCTCTGAGAGGTCAGGGCCCTGTCAAGGGCCCTGGTGGCCAGCGGTGTCTTCCCAGTTGCTGTCCTGGCTCTGCTTCCTGGGCCATGGTTGCTGCCCTAGGGCAGCCCAGGGTGTGAGCAGGGACCCAGTGGCTTGGGGTGCCCGGGAGGCCACGGGAACTTCAGGGCACATGGGGCTGTGGTGGGAAGAGGACAGCAGCTGCAGGCGGCCCCGGGGACTTGGGTGACAGCAGGTGCCCCTCTGTGTCCTTCTGGGTCTCCGAGCCCTCGGGGACTAGGCTGGCCGGGCGGGAGGTGGGCGGAGGGAGGCCACTGAGACCTTGCTGCTGCTGCTACTCTGAGTCACGGCTTCCTTCCTGCTCCCAGGCGTTATTTTAAGAAGTCCTGTCACCATTGGGGTGAGGGTGGGGGTGATGCTCCAGCTGGTAGCTGCGCAGCCTGGGGACAACCTGCTCCCCTCAGCCCTTCTCTGTTCCAGGCCCTCAGGGGACTTCCCTTCTCCCCAGCCCCCCATTCTTCCCGGGCTTTAGCCCAGTGCTCTGTGTCCCCTGGAAGCTTGGGTGGGGCAGAGCCAGTGCCTTCCCACACTAGCTGGACCTGGGAGGGTGCAGGTCCTCAAGACCAGTAGGTCACCTTGGAGCTACTAGCCTGTCACTGGTCTCTGTGGAGGACGAGGGGGTCCTGAAGATCCCCATAACCTTGTCCCCTTCGCAGTGTGCCCCACCTTGCCACTAGGGTTGCTTCCAAGATGGTCACCTGGGCCTGTTGCCATGGTGACAGCCCTCTGGCTACTCCCAGAGCCTCATTGGCTCTTGCCTCAGTTTACCTGAGGAACCACGTTGGGTCAGAGGCTGGCTGGGGCCCTGAGGCCTGTGCATTGGGGTCTTTCAGCCTCTCCCAGTGCTTTAGTCTGTTTGCTGTCTTTATAAGAAACCAATGTCAACCAGCCATCGTGTCCACAGTGTTCCAGAGTGGCCCAGTAAGTGGGTGCTCTTTGCCCCATGCCCATTCTCCAGATGGGGAAACTGCGGCCCGATGCCCAAAGTACCCATCCAGGCTCTCACCTGGGAGCAGGTGAGGCAGGAAACCGTGTAAGTTGGGGCCCAGCTGAGCTGAGAGGCGATGCCCTTCCTGTCTGGCCTGTGGTCTCTTGGCCTATGGGCCTCTCAGGATAGTGGAGCCGCCAGGCTCCAAGTGGGCAGCTTTGCCCTGAGTTGAGGACTCGGCTCCTCCTGAGGGTCTGATCCTGCCCCCAGGGGTTCAGCGTGTCTGGTGCAGTGCGGGCTCTCTGCTGCTCCTGCCGGTTCTTCCCTTCCTACTCAGACACCAGGCTGGGACCCTGCGGGCGGTGGCCTGTGACGCCCTGTTGGGAGGAAGCTGTGTGCCCTGGGCGGGCTGCTGTCTGTCATAGGGGAGTGGCTGGGTGCAGAGGTGATGACCGATGACCGTGGGACCCTCTCCCGTCCCTGGGCTGCTGAGATCCCTTGCACAGGGCCTGGGGGCACGCTGGACCCTCCCTCTGTCTGGGGTGTGAGGTTCTGCTTCACCCCTTCCCCTCCTGTACCGGCTGTGAAGGGACTTTGGCCCCAGCCTAAGGACTGGGTGCTCCCCCGGTGCCTGGGGTGTTGTATCCGTGCCCACCATGGTGCTGATACCATTCCCCGTGTCCCTCTGGCCGAGGAGCTGGCTGGCCACCTCTGGCCACCTGGCCACCTGTGCACTCATCCCCCAGTGCCTTTGAGAAGAGGACGGAAATGCCATTTCGCTCTTTTGACACAGGCATCTGTCCCCTGGGTCTGTGGCCATGGCATGGGAGTCCGGGAGGCGTGGAAATGCATGCCGTCCATGGCCTTGGCCTCTGTGCCTGGTGACAGCAGGGCTGCTGACACTCCCTGGACGGGTGCTGCCGTCTGCCTGGCACTGGGCTCGGAGTGCGGGAGCATCTCCTTGTCCCCTTCTCCCCCATTTTACAAAAGAGGGAAACTGAGGCCCTCAGGGATTCAGTGACTCCCACTCAGAGCCTGGGTGTGACCCCCCTATTGGCCCCCTGCCACTCATAGGTGGGGATGCAGGGAGGACAGCTCAGCCTGTCACACCCTCCAAGCCCCTGCCGTCCTGGGACGTTGGGTCCTCTGTCCATTCTCGGCGTGGACACCCACCTGCTTCCGGGCAGCTGTGGGCTGGGTCCAGCCATGGTATCTCAGCCTGGTATCCCCGATGCCTGTGCGCCCCTGGCTGTGCTGAGCCTCCCTCATGCCTCTGGCCTCACCTCCTGTGTTGTCTGACCACACCATGGTCCCTCTCGAGTGTAGGTGCAGGGACACCTCCCAAGCAGGGCCGTGGTTTTATGGTGACCCAGGAAGCCGAGCGGTTTTCACACTGTGAGCCCAGAGCTGCCCCCTCCCCGCCAGCCCTGCCACACCCCACACAGTGGCCCCGGAGTCCTGTGGAGGTTGTGGGGGTCCATGGGGGCCCGGGGAGCAGTCATACCTGTTCATGGCTGGTCCCTGTGTCCTCATACGTGCCTGCTTGGCATACCCCTGGGGCCTCAGCGGGGTGACAGCCACGGTGGCCCTCGCTGACTGACACCTTCTGTCTGCCCCACAGCCCCTGTACAACCAGCCCTCGGACACCCGGCAGTACCACGAGAACATCAAGATGTGAGTGCAGCCTGAGGCTGGGAGCTCAAGGGGAGCCAGGGTGTGGGGGGGCCTGGGCAGGGGGCTGCGGGGGGGCCTCTGCCCAGAGCTGGGCCTCTGCAGCCTGAGGATGCAGGAAGCACGAAGCCAGGGACCTGGAGGTGGCAGCGTGGTGGGACCCGGTGGTGGGACCCTCATGGGCAGGTGCCTCACACCTGTGGGCTGGGCTGGGGCAGGTGGTACAGGTTTTCAGGTAGCTCTGGGGCTGCTGGAAGGGGCTGGCTTCTCCTCGGGATGCATTAATGGAGCATAGCTTCCCCAGTGTGGAGGGGATGTTTCCTGGTGTCATCATCCAGGCCCCTAGGGTAAATGGGACCACAGGCCTTACTCTGGTGCCACGTGCTTGGCTGAGAGTGGGGTCAGGAGTGAGTGTGTGGGACCGTGGTCACTCAGTGTTCGAGTCTGTGACTGTGAGGGCTGGTAAGTGCACGTGTGCCCTCAGTGGTGGCCTTCTCAGGTTCGGTGAGTGCCCACCTGGTGGGGTGGCAGCATGGGGCGGGGCGCGGTGCTGAGTGCCTGCCCCTGGAGTCCGGCAACTCCCCAGTCTTTGGGATTGCTCAGGGCTTCAGTGAGCTGGGCCAGCTGTGGGCTGGCATGAGGCGTGAGTCCCTGCACCTTGGGGTGCTGGGTCCCTATGTCAGTGTCCGTGTTCCCTGCAGACAGCTGGCCCTCCTGCAGCTTCCAGGCTGGCGGGCTCCCGGCCTCCTCACAGCTGGGCTGGGGCGTCACCACTCGGTTGTACATCTGTCTCCCTGTGTGCCTGGCCTTGTCCTAGGCCTTGGGACAAAGCAAAGGTCTTCAGCCCCGTCCTGTCTGTCCTGCAGCAGAGAAGTGGGTTGAACAACAGAGAAAGCTTCAGCTTGTTTAAAGTAGGAGAGTCACTCTCCAAACCTAGCTGTGGTTTTCGTGTTGACATGTGCATTGACATATCTATGGCACTGGGGATTTGAACCTAGGACCTTAGTCCTGAGCTGTGTCCCCAGCCCTTCTTGCTTTTCATTTTGAGACAGGGTCTCACTGAGTCTCTGATGTTGTCCTGGCTGGGCTTGAACTTGCCACCCTCCTGTCTCAGCCTCCGAGAGTACTGGGATGACAAATGGGCCGCAACTAGGATGTAACTTTGGACTGCAGCATTATCTGGCTCAGAGGAAGCAGTGTTTTAGGTTGGAAGATGGTGGCAGGAGAGGATGGATGGCCTGTCTGAGCAGTTGGGCCGATGTAGCAGCAGAAGGGACCCTGTGGTCTATGCTGCCGCTGGCCGTGTGATCCCTAGGGCAGGAGAGTTGCAGGCAGTGGTAGAAGCAGTCAGAAGCCCTGGGGCCATGTGGGGGGAGGGGAACAGTACGGGGGGCCCTGGCCACTCCTGGCTGTGCCCTTTGTGGAGAGAGCGTGCCTTGTGGCTGGTCACTACCTCCCAGCACCTCCATCTTCCCACCTGCAGAGTGGGGACAGCATCTCAGAGGGTGGCAGGGACCTCGGTGGATCCCTCATTCATTCAGCAAATGCTCCCACCTCTCTGCTGCAGCCTATGTGTGGCATGGCTTGGGGGATGCAGCCGTCACCTCAGCCTGACGTTGCAGAGGGAGGTAGATGGCAGCACTTGACATGTGACAGCCAGTGTGCAAGGACAGTGGATTGGCTCACAAGGCCGGAGGTTGTCCTGTGGGACCCAGCCTCTGTCACTGTCCACACTGTGTCTGTTTGCCAGGCTGCCGAGGTGGAGCTAATTTCACGCTTGGCTTCCTGTCGCCTGGGCAGTTGGGACAGACATGCCACGGTCACCTGTGCTCGCCTGCTGCCCATGCTGGTGTTGGTGGCTGGCCAGGGTCACCTGCTGTCGGTCTGGGTTCTGGCCTCAGTGGGGGCGGGGGAGGGGCAGCAGCTCCCCAAGGATGCCTGACTTCGGGTTACAGGCACTGGGTTCTCTGGTACCCTCGGCCTGCTGGCCCCTTCTTAACCCTGTCTTCCTGACGTCCCCGTCCTGTGCCTGTGAGGGCTGCGGGTGGCAGGCTGTCATCCGGGCCCAGGCTTCATGCTGAATGACACGGCCGGCCCTTATCTGCAGTCGGTCCCCATCTGTCCCCACTCGGGTGGCTGCGCCCCTTGGTGTGCTGCTGGTCCATCCCCACACCCTCTTCTGCGCCAAGCCCTTCCTGTGCAAAGCTGGCCTGGTGGCCCAGGGAGGCAGCGCGGTGCCATGGAGAAGTTTTAGGCCCAGGCTTTGTGGTCCAAGAAGGGGATGCTTGCTCAGAAAAGGCAAGGGTGTCTGCTTCTTGCTCAGCATGGCCCAGCTGTCTAGGCATCCCTGGGTCCCTGCTTGGTCTCTCCTTTTGGTCTGAGATCATTGCCTGCTTCTATGGCAACTTAGCCTTGTGGTTCGTGGGCCATTTCTGTGGTCACCTGTGCCCAGTGTGGGTCAGGCTGGGACCTGAGTGGTGGGCTTGGGATGGAGACCACAGAGCATCGAGGCTTCTCTCCCTGTCCCGCGGAGCTGGCCACGGTGGCGTCTGCCGAAAGCTCCTAACCTGGTCAAGCTGCTGTTTCCCTGTGTGTTCCCGAGTGCCGCCTGGCAGGAAACGGACTCATACTTGAAGAGGAGGGAGATGTGGGCAACGTGTAGCTGCTTGTTAGAACCCCACCATGCCAGGTGTGGTGGCACATGCCTGTCATCCCAGCACTTTGGGAGGCTGAGGCAGGAGGATTACAAGTTCCAGCCTAGCCCGGGCAGCTGACATAGCGAGACTTCGTCTCAAAATAAAGTGTAAGTGGGCTGAGGGTGGAGTTTGGTGTGAGGACCCTGGATTCAATTCTAGTAGTGCAGGAAGAACAAACCATGGCTGCAGCTGTGAGGCTGGAGGGTTCGTGCCATCTCGTTTCTGCTGAGCTGCCCGGACCACACTCGACGCCCCGTATGCCTGCGCCTTCCAACCGTGCCACCCTCCTCCTCGGTCTGGTCACGTAGTCCCTTAGTGACACCTGTGGCCCATGGGGCATGTTTCTCTGCAGGCTTGCTCCAGCATTGCGATGGCTGCGTGTCCCGGCTGTCCCCATCCCACCCCACCCCGTCCCAAGTGTCCCCCCCACCCCGCACCCCGACCATCCCCATCCTTCTCTGCCAGGGCAATTCTCAGGGAGCTGTTTCCTCCTGTGGGGCTTGGGTGTTTTTCCTTCTGGACTCTCTCAGTTGTCTGTCCTTTGCATTTTATGCCCAAAACTTTTGCTGGGTGCACTTAGATGCCCCCACGCTGGCCCTGGTCACCTGGCACATGGCCTCTCCCACGTCCCTTTTCCTTCCTGTTCCTCACTTTTCTCAAGTTTACTTCTACCCCAGGGCCTTTGCACTCGGGTGTTGCTGCCCCAGGGTCCCCTCCCTGTGAATGTACCGCCTCAGTCCTCCTGAGCTTGGGCTCCCCCAGGGCTTCCCGGACCAGCAGCTTTCAGGGTCCCACACCTCGCTCCAGCCTTACTCGCCTGCTCAGCTTCTTGAATCTGGAGCAGAGCACCCCATCCTGCTAATTGCTGCTGTGACGCCACTTGGGGGGCCCATGCCTGTGCCCGTCATGCCTCCCATGTTCCCTGTGTGGTGGGGGCTCAGGGAATGGGTGCTGGTGACAGAGATGGATGCTTCCTATCTTTGGTTCTGTGTTGCAGATGGGGAAACTGAGGGTGCATCTGAGATTGGCTCAGACTTAGCATCATTGGAGGAGGGGTTCTGATGATCAGGGGTGCCTTTGCAGTGCTTGGGTGCCCCTCTCCATCTCCAATGAGGAGGTCCTGGGCACTGGGCAGGAAGCCCCTGGCACCTCCTCTAGCTGAGCCATCTGTGGGTTTAAGTATTGGGAGGTGTGGGTGGGCAGCAGGCAGGGGTGGGGGCAGTTTGGGGTGCAAAGCCCTGGGCTGGCCTGCAGTCCATGCCCCTCCCACTGGGTGCACCTGGCGCCCTGTATGCGAAGAGTCGGCGCAGAGCCTTGTCTGGGCCTTGCTGGGTCCCTGTCCCCAGGTCCCCATCTCCTTCCTGTCTGTGTCCCCCACCTGGCGCCATCTCT
>PVLA01009684.1:0-72153 GCA_004027455.1 Hydrochoerus hydrochaeris | reverse complement strand
CTGGCGCTTGTGAAACCAAACAAGCAGTAGAAAAAACCGAGTACTGGTGACCTCAGGAGACCAGGAGTGGTTCCCAGCCCTCTGTGCATGTGCATACAGCTGCATGGGGCTGCAGGTCTTCTGGATTATGCGCTGCGATGTGTTCTATACGGCCACATTTCCTGGGTATAATATTGTTGTAAGTTTAAATGTTAGACACTGCCATATCAGTGTTTCACAGGGTTCTCTAGAGAGCTTTTCTCCTGATCAGATAGGAGACCCTGTGTCAGCTTGGGGCACTAATGGCTGCTGGAGCTCTGGACCCTTTGTAGGGCTGGCTCCGGAGAAAGGTGGATTGGTTTGTAGTCTTGCCTGTGCTGTGGTTTGAGGGAGATTGTACTGAAAGGGAGAGCCCACCCACTCGTGAAACTCCATTGTGAGACATTCTGTGCTTGGATCTGCAGTGCTATCTGAGAGAAAAATCCTGCTAAGAGCAGACATCTTCTGCCTCCTCTGGGCTGGGACTAGGGCTCTGAAGGAAAGCGAGGTAACCAAGGGGCAGATGGGTAGAGGCGGAAGATCTAGTGATACCCAGGCCTGGTTCCAAAGAGCACCACGTGCCTGGTCGGAACACACCTCTGGTAGTGTTGCTATTCGCTCAAATCCCATGCCCACCCCCTCCCATCTCTCTGCACAGAGAATGAAAGAGAGAGAGAGAGAGAGAGAGAGAGAGAGAGAGAGAGAGTTAATAAAGGTAATCGAATACTCGCCTTGAAAAGAGCGGAACATTTGTTCACTGGTAAGTTTTAAGCAAGTACATCATTACTGTAGCTGCCATTGGTAGAGTGTGAATGAATACCTGGAAGATGAAATGAGCCTGGCATGGCCAGGGGGGCAGGCTGTCTGCTTGGCTGGTGCCACCCCGACATCTCAAGCACAGAAGCCTTGCTCTCCAATTTTGCTTCCCACTCTGCCCAGCAGGTCCCATCTGCCTCCAGTCCTGTACTTCTGAAGGTCAGATGGTTCTGCCCCTTGGAGCTGCCCCAGTTCCCTCTGCACTAAGACCTCCGAGGTGAGGCTGTGACATGGCTGGCAACCCACGTGAGGCCTTTGTGGGTCAGGCTGAGCTTGGGGTGTCCTTTATTGTTCTGAATGGTGTTTTCCCAGAGGGAGGAGACTCTGGCAAAGCCAAAGAACAGTAATCTTCAGGAAAGAAAGAAAAAGGCCAACAACAGCAACAAAAACTTCCTGCAGATGTGGAACTTGAAGGAATCCAGAGAAAGCTAGCTTATTTTTAGCAGGAGTAAGAGTGCAAACCATGATAGACGCCACAGGCTTCTGTCACTAACATTTGGCCATAAGCAACATTTTCATATTTAAACATGACAGCCCTGCAGATTGAAAAGAACCATCACTGTCTGCTAGCTGAATAAAAAGTATGCATTTCCTGAGTCCAGAGGAGGACCAGCTCCATGATGTCCCTTTGGCCAGCACTGGGGCATCTGTGTTGTCACGAATATTTACGAGTTAGTAGTGGACGTTAGACTGCAGCAAAGCAGTGATGGGGAGGCCATTCTTCCTGGACAGAAAGGCCACACGGTGTCACCTCCGTAAGGAAAATGTTCGCCGCACTCTGCTCAGTTAAGCATGCATGTGTAGAAACACAACACTTGACTGAGCATGAATAAAAATATATTCAATTTGAAGAAGTTAAGTAATACCATTGGGGAAACCAGTGAACTTGAGGTGAACCCAAGAATGTCAAAAAAGAGAATCCCAGAAACATGAGCTCTGCAGTACTTTACTAGACCCCAGATGAGACATTTGCATTCCATGCTCTATGCCCTGTATGAATATTGTGCCCAGATCCATATCAGAAGGCCTGGTACACAAGGTCTTTGGAAAACATTAAGCAAAGAGCACTTTTCTAAGTCCGGTTAGAAAGTAATTCACTGTTAATGTAGTGTGTTTGGATTTTGGATTTCTGAGACTAAGGCTTGGAGAAAACTTCTCCACCCAACCACTGTCAGGTTTGACTTTCACCTGACAACATAGGTGTTATTAATGCTCCTGCTGGTCAATACTAGTTTGGGAATGAGAAGAAAAAAGCAAGAAAACTAAAACAAAAACTCTGGGGCAGAGCCAATAGCCTCTAGTGGCTCTGAGTGCAAAATGACAGCTGCTTTGATTATTTCCAGCTTGTGTTAACACTGCTACACGTGCACAGAAGTCTGAACTTTTCTAGACAATCAGCAAAGCAAATTGAGAGAAGAGTTTGAGGGTCTGCTAGGCTCCCTTTTGGGGACTTAGAGCAGTGGTTTCAGTTCCAAAGCATCATGATGACCTGGGAACCTTCTAGAACTGGGGATTCTTGTCCCCCACCAGACCTACTGAAGAAATAGAGGGACTGCGTGGGTTAAAAATTATTTAAATTATGCTACAAAATGTATAACATGGAATCTGCCATTTCGCATTGAACAGTTTAATGGACTCTGAAGTGTTATGTAACCATCACCATCTGTTGACAAAAAAATGTTTCAGCACCCCAAATAGCTTTGTAATCATTCATTAAACAATAACCCCTCACTACCCCCAACTCCCAGAAGCTGTTAATCTCTATACTACATCGTGCCTCTTAAGAATTTGCTTGCCTCTTCTAGATATTTCATGTAAGTGGGTCCTGTGTTGGCTTTTTGTGTCTGACCTATTTCACTTAGCAAAATGTTTCCAAGGTCCTGCCACGGTGCAGCATAAGTCACTACCTTCTTCCTTTTTGTGGCAGGAAAAGATTCCACTGGGTGGATGTACCACATCTTGTTTGTCCACTAAACTGCTGATGGACACTTTTGGTGGTTTCTGTCTGTTGGCTGTTGTGAATAGTGCCGCGCTGAACAGATACATGCGGGTACCAGCTGTGTGTTTCACCAGATCTGCAGTTGACTGTGTGTACTCAGGTCTGGGGTACCCTGGTCCACATCCCAGGACAGTCTTTGTACAGGAACTCAGAGGACTAGCTGAGGCTCCTCTCTGACTAGGGGGCCAGGTTATGACCACTTACGTTTCATTTCTGCTGCCGAGATCAATATTTAGCCTTTCTAGAAGGTTCTAGAAAACTTGGCCCAGAAAACTTGACTTTCCAGTTTAGGGTTCTTTTGGACCTTATTTCAGGAATGATGCCTCAAAATATTTTGAAAGGCTGACAGAAAAAATTTATGAAAAGTACATAATCATTCAGTTGTTTTGATTAGACTTCTCGGACTGAAACTCAGGTATTTCATTTCACTTCGTGACCACCTCCTTACTGACTGCTTCTGACAGAGTCTACTCTCATCTCAGAATCATAAATGTAATAAGGGAGAGGAAAAGGAGACGGAAAAATGTGTTTGCTATAAATTCATAAAGATTTGGCTGGTGTTTGATGATTATGATTTTGAGAATTCATAGGCCCATATGACTTTTCCTTAACCAACTCTGCTCAGAGAGATTAAACAACTTGTTTGTGACCCCACAACTAGGAAATGACAAAGTCAAGGTTAGACTCTAGGCCTAAATCTGAAGTAGTTGAACAAATCAACTCATACTGGCTTTCTGGCGCCTTAAAATATTTCTCCTTCAGGGATATTTGCTGTTTTAACAGGGCCTCCTGGGCCTATAATGTTTTAACCTAAAGAAATAAGTACTTAAGTGTAGAAAAAGACACCTCTTTCATAATCATACAATCGCACCTCTAAATTTCCTGTGAGCTCTGCTCTAGGGACCCCTGAGGGACAAGGGTAGGGGAGAAAGTTGAGACTAAAATGGGGGTGTGAAACAGAGCAGCCAAAAATTGATCAACTGTTATTTCTTGAATACAAAACCAGTATAAAGGAGAATTTGATACTGCTCCATCCGGCTGGCTGGTTAAAGTGTGACCCTCCTTTGAAAAAATCAGGAAGCACTATTGATAGGAATTTCTGACACATTTACAGTTCATTTCCATTTGGGGATTTGTCTCCTCCTAGTTACACGTTTGGTAGGAACATCAGTTGGAGTGTTTCCTGGTAGCTGTGTTTGCCTCCGGTCTGCTGACAGTTCCTTCAGTTTCCTTGAGAATTGGAAAACTCAAGATGGAGCCGCTCCATAGGCCAGGATCTTGGACACCAGCAAAGCAGGAAAAATCCTGCTGGACTCTGACCACACAGAGGAGTTGTTTGTGCTACGATTCTTTCTATCCCGGACAGCTCACTTTAGTGAGGTCTGGAGGCTTTGGGTGCTTGGCACTGACACAGTCTTCAGACATCTGAAAGATGTAAACACCGAGAGAGAGGAAGGAATTTATTTAGCTTAAGCCAAAGGGTGTAATTAGGGTAGGAGTAATGGAATAAAATTAAGGAAAGATTTAGACTGAATATTAGTGGCCTACTTCCGATAGACTTCTTAGGCTTTTAGGTATTTTCTTGCCATGGTTATTCTTTGTTTTCCAAGTCAGTTGAAAATCAGAGGGACAAAGGCCAAGATAATCTGCTTGAGGGAACCACAGCCTTTTTGGTGATCAGGCAAAAGGGAAGAAGCCTTTTTAGTCTGCCTTCTGAATGTGAAAAGCTCAGTGGGCGATCCCTTCTGAATTACTCCTGCCCACCTCTAGCATGTGCTGGCTTTTTTTCTTCAAACCGAGAATTATTCAAAGGAGAGAGTGTTTCCCCAGGGGAGAAATCTGAACTTGAGAATCAGGAGAGAGTTTCCACCTGCCCTGGGGTCAGAAGGCCCAACTGCTCCTGCCTGGTAGTCCTGTCTCTGGAGGGCCGGAAGAGGGGGCAAAATTGAATAAATTCCTGTTATTGGGGGAAGTGGGGTGTGTGTGTGTAGGGGGGGATTTTGAAAGTCTGGGTTTAGAGAAAATGCCTGCTCCCGGGAAATCTGAACCCTACCTGTTGAGGACGAGTACTCCACAGGGAGTACTCAGCCAGCATGGAGGCCCTGTCAGCCCAGGGCTTTGCTCTTGCTCCTCCAGCATTTCATTGTACTCTGGGAATCTTCTTTGCTATAGCTGGCACCTCTCAGTAGACAAAGGAGGCAGTTCCAGGGACCATGGGACATAGCTTCAGGACCTGCAGCCTTCCTAGCCTGGCCCCTCTGGGTGCCATACGTTGTTTGGATGGGGCACAGGGACCTGGGCTTCCTTTGGAGACAATAACAGAAATACTGGAATCAGGGTCTTTTGCACAAGCCAGGTAACACAATAGAAAAATCCACTGAATTTGAAGGAGTTTTTGTGTGCGGGCCCTGGGGAGTTTCAGTATGTCCAGCTGCCACTGTGGTCACAGGCCTGGACAGCAAGAGAGACTATTGCCAGAGTAGCTCCCAAGTAATTTTCCACTGTGAATCCATCTTTATTATTATTAAGTAAGATGGTCCCCCGTGGCTGATCTGTGCTGCTAGCTTTGTCTTGAAAGGGAATAAGATTCTTGAAGTGAAACCAAACTGGAGATCATTCTGTCCTTTCTGCAAGGAACCAAGCACAGATGCGGTCTGATGATTACTTTGACTGCCGAACCACTAGGGTCTGCCGTCTCCGGAGCAGTGGACACGTGTAGCTTCACCTCTCCTGTCTCTCAGCTCAGCCAGTCCTATTGTATGCCTGGCTTAGAATCCATCTTCCACTGAAGTCAGACCCTGGGTGTCTTTTCCCGCAGTCCTGTTTGCATCCAGACATTTGGGGAGCTCATCTCTCTGCTTAGGATGCCGTGTGTCCGAGCCAGAGACCAAGTACAGGTGGCGGAACCGTGGAGCAGCAGAGTGGGGGTCACCGAGGGGGCTGCTCAGCTGCTGTTTGTGCCAGAGCCTGGCAGGGATGAGGAAATGGGAGAGGAAGGGCACTCTGGAAAGCTGAGACATTCACCGGGGAGGAAGTCGCTTCTGAGCACCCGAGAAGAAGTCCTAGGGGCTGAGGGCACCGTGTGAAACAGGGTTATCCCTTAATGAGGTTTTTATGCTGCCTCTGGGTTTTGAATTTTTTATGCAGTAGTGTCATCACAGTGTGGGGTAATATCCAAGGAGATCCTTACATGTCGTCCACATCCATTTTCTAATCCTGCTTCTGAAGAGGGCAGGGTGCCCTGTGACCTTTAGGGACATTATGAAACTCAGAATCAGATTAATTTGAATTCTTGTTAATTTAAAAAAGTCAGTGTAATGTGGGGAAATGCATGAGGGTGTTAAAAAAAAAAAAACACAGAACAAGCCGCTTCCTCAAAGGTGAGGTAATTATCGTGCAGGGCTGGGCTGAACACAGTTCGTGTCGCATTTATTGTGAGCAAATATCAAAGATGACTTAAGCTAAGAACACAGTTGTCTATCTCAGTGTGACTCCCATTTACTGCGTGTCAAGCTGCGGGAAGTCCAGCTGATGTAAATAGATTAATATTTAAAAAGTAATACAGAAGAATGAGGTTCCAAACATGTAATGTTTAATTATTAAAACCCCGTAATGGAATTCCAATCCAAACTCATCTCTCACATCTCACTGGTCCTCAGTAAAAAGCTCAATTAGCCAGTCAGGCTGCTTCTTCCACAGCTCATTTTACTATCACCAGCCCAGTCCGTGGCCTCTTAAAAGTGTGCAGCCACACAGAGAGGGCGGCTCAGGAAGTTTTCTGCTTTTTCATTACATTGTTGTTGCAACTGTTTTTGTTTTCAAAATCGATGAGTAAATAACTGTACAGTATTAATAGGACCTAGAAGAGAATTTGGGTTACTTCCAAGTGGTAGAACTTGGGCAAATGAAGCTACCTTCTAGAAATCGCCGGACCATGGGAATCCATGCACCTTTGGGTGTGTCAGGACGTGAAGTATGTGATTCAGGACCAGGTGAAGAAGTGAAACGGTTTACTTAGTCCTTGGGTGCCTGGTTACTTCTTTTCCTCTTGAGACCATAATTGTTCTGGCTCTCCAGGGCATGTACATCCCTCAGTCTTGATAAATGTGAATTTTCCAGAGGCTTTGTGAAAGAGAATGGCCCAAAGAAGAGAGAAAATGATCCATATGGGCATAGAATAAGCCCTCATGGACCAGCTGGATTTATTTCAAAGCTAGTGTGCCAGCCAACCTGGCTGAGGTGGTATTTCTTGCTTTTGTGTTTTTGGTCCGTGTGACAGGTAAGGGTAGTGCTTTGTTAGGAAAGGAAGGAAACACTGATTTTTCATTTGTGGTGGATGTGGATGTGGCCCAATGTGCTGGCTCAGGTCTCACAAAGTGCACATGAATTCATCTGTCATGCAGCAAATGCAGCTGTGTGACCCAAAGTGCTCTGGGTGGGGGGTGGGGGACAGGGACTATCAGGGTTTGGAAGGTCACATTGTAGGCCACATGTGTGGGGTAACCAGAACTGAGAGGACAGAAATTGAGTTTGTAGTGACTGCAGAGCTGAAACCACAGGGTGAAATGTGATAGGGCCCAGGCTTCTGTGAGCGGGGTGGGGGTGGGGGGGAAGCTGATAGAGGTGAGGGAGGAGACCCAGAGCTGAGAAAAGTGCCCCAAGGGGACGAACAACCTTGGTTCCCGGCAGGACAGAGCCTGCTAACTTGAAGAAGGGCCAAGCGTGAGAATTACCTTCTCCTACAGTTCAGATACAGCTGACAGTTGTGTACCGTGTGTGGGATGGTTCTCTGGGGTGTAAAGGCTCAGAACCACAAAAAAGAAAACTTTACTCAAAGGAAATATGGTGAGGCCTAGCTTTCCCCGTCCTATCTTGCATGTTTCCAAGATGTTAAAGCAGCATTTTCCCACTCATTTTCTTCTAGAATCTTGGCAGGAGGTAGGGTTGGGGGGAATAGTATGGAAACAAAAATTGACGGTGTTCCGAATAAATAAGTTAAACTTGTTTGTTTTCTGCAGAGCTTCCCAGAGGCTTGAGAATCTTCCAAGTGGTAGAACTTGGGCAAATGAAGCTACCTTCTAGAAATCGCAGGACTATGGGAATCCATGCACCTTTGGGTGTATCAGGAACCTTGAGGGTATAACATTTCCCAAGCTTATTTGAACCTGTTGTCATTTGCAGGCAGAATATTGATGGAGTTGGCATTTCTCAGCATATACCTTAGGCAGCAAAAGCTGAAGTGGATGTTGTCATCTAGGATGGGGTAGACGGATGGGTTTAGGTATAGGCAAAGCTGGATGCCTTCACATTGCCTGGAGATGGAGACCCTTAAAAATAGTAGTGCTGTCATTCTAATATTTCAGTTTTATGCGTCTGAATCTGCAGAAGACCTGGTATCCTGACCCTTGCATGTGAGCTGGCTGTGCCAACCCTGGGCTGGGCTCTTCTAGATTAGCAGAGCTGGGGGTAGTGACCCAAGTTGCTCCTTGACCATGAGGAGGAGATATTACAGGACCATTCAAGAACCTTGAAGTCACTGTCCCTTCTGCGAATTTCTTCATCTTTTAGCTGAAAGTCATACCTGTCAGAGTTGAAGTTAGGATTAAACTGGACCAAGTGTGTCCAACTGGATTGGACTCTTGATCTTTCTAAAGTTATGGAGGGTTGTTTATTAAAAGCTCAAAGAAACCATGAAGATGGGAATAGCCATTACTGCTTACCCTAATGTATCCTGGACTGTTGTTCAGATAATGAAAATGCTACCACAGTGCTAAGAAGTGAACAACTGCACTGTCATACGGTCCCCGAGGAGTGGACACCATTGCTTCTTGATTTAAAATAACCTTCCACTCCATCCCCTTTCAGCTCCCTTCTCCCCACTCTAACTCGTGACCTCCGCTGCCCTGGATTTTCCACTTGGTGTCTGCCCTGGATTTTCCACTTGGTGTCTGCCTGTCTGAGCCTCTGGCTTTATGGCTTCTGTCCACAGCATCACTTAGACTTTTGATGTTACTTTGCCTTCACACTTTGCAGAGAAGAAAACCTAATTCGTTATTGAGTTACTGTCCCTGTTAGGCAGAGCCCACGCCATAGTCACCTGTGGCCAGGAAGGCCATGAGACCATAGCCATAGGAGACCCTCGTGGATGCTGTGTGGATGCAAAGGTAGTTGGTAGGTGCCTTAGTCACTTTCTTACTACTAAGACAAAATACCCTACACCCACAACTTCAAGGAGCAGCGGTATATTTGACTCACGGTTTGAGTCCAGGGTTGGCAGGCTCCAAGGCGGTAGCGAATGGCAGTGGAAATGTGCTCAATCCACAACAGCCAGGAAACGGGAGAAAGGAGGGAGGAGCTAGGGACAAGAGTACACTCTTCTGGGTCACACCGCAAAGACCCACCTCCAAACAGACACCCCCTTCTACCAGTGCATTCCCTGACTGAACTCATGGATGAATCCACGGGTGGGCACAGTGCTCCCCAGCGGTCCAGTCACCTTCCACTCCCAGGAGAATCTAGATGGAAACCACAACAGTATGTGATTCTTTTCCTCCTCCTCTATTTTGCTCCTCCTTCCTTATACATCTGCTAGTCTTTGACTATATCCACCACCACCTTTTATTTCAGATGTAGATACTAAGCATTAAAAGAAAGACCTCAGCTCACATGTTTGGATAAGCCCTGAAGTTTCTTTTTTCTTTGTGTCTCATTCTTTGCACAGGTTATTTGGAATGGGGAGCGCTAGCACTCTCGTTGACCAGGAGCCAAGAGTCTAGTGTATGATGGGTCAGATCGAAGTGTTCGCTACATTTCATTTCCTTTCTCAGCATAGACCAGAAGTAATGCAGCCACTTACCGGGCTACTGAGATGGGGGCTTTTATCCCACTACTGACAATATATCATTGTTGCTGGCCGTAATTTACTTAGCTGTAACAGAAGATGCGGTAACTGGCTAAATGTTTTTTATAGACTTCAGGTGAGTGGCTCGGTGGTCCTGTCTATTGAGATTATGAAGAGGGAACTGCACATTGAGCAGTTCCAGCCTTGAGTCTGGATAAGGAGACGGTTGTGAGCTAACGCTGGACCGGCTGAGGGTGGAGTTTTCAGAGGATTGTTCAGTGAAGAAGCCAGTGTTTGTGAAAGTGTTGGTTTTCAGCAAAGCAGCGAGCACAGCAAGATGGCTCAATTCACAGAACGCAGATGGGAGAGAACCAGGCAGACCACAGTGCACAAAGAGCCAGGACTCTTTTCAGAAACAAAGGCACCAACACACAGCACTTCCACCCAGGCAGCCAGCAGGGTCCTGGCGGGGGGCGATGGGAGAGTAACAAAAAATCAGACACCTACTGAAAGCAACACGGGGACCAATTGGGACCTGTCTTGTTTGATGGAGGGGCGGCCACTCTGCGTCTGCCCAGAGAAAGGGTGGGTGCTAGTGCGTTCGGGGCTGATAGAGGCTCAGAAAAGGGGAACCAAGGTTGTCCATCCACTCGGGGACAAGGGTGCAGTCGCCCCTGGGAGCCCCAAGCCAGGGCACGCAGCCCATGTTTCCAGCCATGGCTGACATTATTTTGACAAAGTATTTGGTGTTTTTCACCTCGTTTGTCCTGGCCAGGTCCAGGCTCAGCCGAGCTCTGGTTTTGCCTCACACTGCTGCCTCTTGCCCACTGGCCCTGCTCCTTCCTGCAGCCCGGGGATCCATGAGAAGTGGTGAGAGGCACAGAAAACAGTGATTTCCCCCTGTTCAATACCCCTGTAAAAGTCTGGAGGGGTCTGGATAGATATGTGCTGGTTTGTTTCTTTCCTAGCCTTGCTGTAAACTGCTTTTTTTTTTTTTAAACCTTCTCTCAAGTATGTAAATTTACCAGTTTCTTCTTTTGGAAACCAAGGACAGGTCTCTTGAACAAACTCAAGAAATTTAGCAAGCTGTGGGGACTTGATAGGCAACCCTCTAAAGCTTAAACAAAGCTGTAAGCATTTTTTTTTAATATGCAAAGAGCAATCTTTCCATTTTGAATTCCCCATTGTTTTACACCCAATGATTAGCAGTGTACTCCCGGAGTGTCTCCTCCTCACAGTTTACTGAGTAAGTCCTGCTCCCCCATGTTCAGGCCACACATTGGGGTCCACCTGCCACAACCCACACATCCAGTGGGTTCCTGAATGGGGGCGGTGGGAGATTAAGAAAAAAGCTAGACACATAATACAAGGGAAACTGGGACCAGGTGGGACCTGACCTCTGATGGAGAGACAGTGACAAGCCAGCATGGTCTGCGTCTTTATTTGTACACCGTTAAAAGGGGGAAGTGAGTGATGGAGGCCAAAACTGCTGAGAATTTGAAGAGAGACATTCCCAGAGCCCTCTGTGCTGTAGTTAATGGACGAGCGCCCCGGCTGGACACCTGCTGGCCTGGTTTCTGCTCTAGTCCCAGCAGCGTGTTCGCATGGCTCACCTCTGGCGCTGTGTGTCCTTGGGGCTGGCCCTGCTCTAGCCCCCAGTGTGTGGTCGATATCCAGCCCAGCCGCTCCCCGCAATGTGAGCCCAAAGAAGCCGGAAGCAGTACTTCCCAACCCTCCCAGGTTGTGAGCTACACTCGTGTAGGTCTTAGTCACCAAACAAGACAAGGCAACCCAGAGTATTCCCTCTCCCCAGTTTGTAAGCCCAGCACACCAGGCCTTTAGAATCCGCAGTGCGGTTTCCCAGATGTCACAAATGTCACATCTGTGTATGACTGTGCTTAGGGGCTCTGCTGGTGACTCTGGACCAGCTGACTGGTCCTGGCCCGAAGCTGAGCCTAAGGCTAGAGCATCCACAGTGAACTGAAGACCAGGCCTGGCCCGAAAGCCTCCTCATTATCGCAATTACACTGCTGTCAAACACCCTTCAAGCATTGGAAAGGCAGCGGGGGGCTGGGGGTGGGGCTGAGTGTTTCGCCGGTTTGGGTTTCTGGGTTGTATTTTTGTGGCTTTTTTTTTTTTTAACTTTGAAGTACACGTCATAGGAAAATTCATACTAGTGGCTATTCTTTGTTTCTTTAAAAAATAGATTTAATAGAAGAATAATGAGTAGTGAACAGACTAGAGGATAGACAAGCCAGTGGCTCCCTTTTTTAAACAAATAGTTACTATCGTCCATTTGTGATGCTAAAATACAAGTCTATGTATTTACGTGGCGCTTCGCGTTCTCTGAGTGACTCCAGATGTACCACACATTTGATGCTCGAGGCGGGGAGGAGGGCCCTGCACGCACCGAGCACCACCTGAAACTGCAGCAGGGCGGGTGACAGGACCAAACCACGCTGCTCCCCAGGGAAGAGAGGAGCAGATGGACAGTGTGTGAAAACCAGGAGAGTTAAACTGAAAACGGTATGGTAAGGAGAGGTGACAGCTCTCCCCCAAAACCTATAAAACATGAGCGTGATACAGGCAGCATATGTGATGCAGAGAATAGGAGCGTGAAGAAGAGGCCAGTTCTTCTCCAAGAAATAGAGCCACAGGCAGGAACAGATGAATGGCTTCTGATGTCCTTCAGCCAGTGCAGGCAGTGGGAAGGACCAGGTCACCTGGGTTGTGTGTATACACATACGGTTTCAGAGATCCTACTGAGACTTGCTCAGGGCTGATGCCTAAGCTGGGGAGAACACGCAGAACTAAAATGCGAGTAACATATCCTGGTAACATAGCTAACAAGGGGGTAAAATTCAGGAAAATATATCCCGTATAGCAATCCACTCATCTAAGAAAGGCTGTAAGATGAGTTTTAGGAGCTGGGTGTGGTGGCTCACGCCTGTAATCCCAGTATTTGGGAGGCTGAGGCAGGGGGATCGTTGAGAGTTCGAGACCAGCCTGGGCTACAAAGTGAGCTCAAGGCCAGCCCGAACTGCAGAGTGAGACCCTGTCTCAAAAAGACAAAAACAAACAAACAAACAAACAAATAAATAAATAAATAAATAAAAGAGTTTTAGGAAAGTGAAAGAAAACATCAAAAGATTAGTTTAGGGGTATTTCATGTAAAACATGGAGAAAATATTAAGAAATAGGTTAGTTAGCAAAGAAGTAAGATATAGGACAGTTTACCGAGATATCCACTAAGAATATCACATTCTTTGAAACAGGTATTTGTAATTCTCCCTATGCCTCATGGGTAGTTCCGGGACAAGGGAGAAGCAGAGAGGGCACTCTACTTGGGCCACCATTCTACCCGACACAGGCTAAGGCTGCTCTGCCCATGGGTGGACATGTTGAGTGACCACCTGTCCAGGAACGGCAGAGGACTGAATGCTGGGTGTGGTCAGCCGTGTTCCCTTACATTCAGAAAAGCAGATTTTTAAAAAGCAGGCTTCCACAGAAAGGTTGATGGGGCCCTCAGGCAGAGCCAGCATGTAACTGTTTGGGGAGAGGGAACTTCTGGAAATGGCAATGATATCAGAAAGGTGAGGGTGCACAATAGGGCTAACTCTGTTAGGGAAAACTCAAGGTGACAAAAGAAACTCATGGGAGGGAAACTAAAGCAGGAATAGATTGGTCCGTGTTGAGCACAAACGGTGTAATATATAACGAGAGACTGAGAAGGCAGGGCTGGTGACTTTGCGATTTCTGTTGCCTCTATAAAGAGTCCTTCTCTGTATGAGAAGGGTTGGACAAACGCCAGAAAGAGGACCAGGCCCCCCAAGTCAAGGCGAAGGACGGGTAGAAAACCCTTGCATGCTAGACAAATCTTTCTGAGCGAGGTAAATTTCAAAAAGGCAGAAATGGGCAAATGTCGAGCAGATTTTTTAGCATTGGGAGGAGGTTCTGCATTGTGAAATTCTAGGCTTAGAAAGCTTGATTTCTTACTGTCAGGAGCCCTTAAATATATCATGAAACAAATGTTTGGTGAATGCTTAGGAGAAAAAGGTTCTGGCCGACCAGAAACTCGGTGTGAAGCAGGCTGCGTAGAGAGTGAAAGGAGGAGGGATTGAAGTTCAGAACTGGGATCCTGACCCCAGTGCTTTCAGACTGAAATCTGAGAGAAATCGCCTGGTCTCCTTGAATATTTGCTTTCTCATTTTTCAAGTCAAATGAGAGAAAAGGTCACTGCTTTACACATTTTTTGTTAGAGTCAAGGGAGACAAGTGGAAACTTCAAGCTTGGTATATAATAGGTAACAAATGATCGGTTTTAAAAAGCAACAACTGCACACTAGACTTGGTGGTGCACACCTGTAATCCTAGCACGTGGGAGGCTGATGCAGGAGGATCCCACAAATTCGAGAGCATCCTGTGCTACATAGCGAGTCCAAGACCAGCCTGAACTATACAGAGAAACCTTATCTCCATAGGTAGAGAGATACATAGACAGACAGATAGGCCAACAGACTGACTGATTGACTGACTGACTGACTGACTGACTGAGCAACCGATCAACTAACTGACCAAGCAAGCAAAAACTGAACATGGGATACAGCTGCTGAAAAGCGCATGCCTTCCTGGTGGCATTATCAGAGATACATTCTACATAAAGGAGGAGAGGATTTCACTGGACCTTTTGTTGGTCAGGCTACTGCCTTCCATTTTGAGTTCTGTCATTTAAAAGGGGCATTAACAAAGTGAGTTGGGCCTGGGTACGAGGCCGTGGGTCCCAAGGTCATGTTCGCAGGAAGGACAGACAGGAGGGGAGAGCTTGGGGAACTGGGTGCAGAAACTAGGGATGCCTGAAAATAACTCCCAGGGAATAGGACAGCTCTTCTTCAGTGCTGGGAAGGCTGAGATCTGGAAAAAAAACGAATCTGTGCTGGGACAGGACATCGGGAGACAGTGACGGGCAGCAGCGTCACTGTCGGCCCTGGATAGGCAGCCTCATGCCTCCCAGGACTCTGCGATTCTATTAAAGCTGCAAAGTCAGCACAGAGGAGAAAGTTCACCGTGGCGTGAATCTCTCTCGGCCTTGTGGACGGATCTAGATTCGTGTCCATCTCACGGGAAGCACAGGTGTCACCTGGAAAGCCACCTGCATGTGAGGGAAACCCAGTCTTGCCTGGGAAAGACTCTGGACTCTAACCTGCCAAGTTCCTTGGAGTCTGAAATGTCTGTGAGTTTGGAATTTCATAACGGGGCGTTATTATTAAATGGCAGTCAGCCATCTCAACCCTGTAATCTTGAGGGAGAATGTAAAACAAAATGAAACAAAGCAAAACCTTTGGACTTGGAAGCCAGACAGCTCTGAGTTAGCATCTGTATCTGACCTCTGTTACCTGCACAAGTGATTTGGGGAAAGTGACTTAACCTACCTAGAGTGTAGGATTAGGTGCTCCGAAGGTTGAGCGAGGTAACCCATGTGCATGCTCAGCGTGGTTGCAAGTGCTTACGTAATGCTGGCTGGTATCATTAGTGTATTTGGTAGCGTTTATAAAGTTGAGATGTGTAGTCGGTACTCTGAGAAAAGCCATAGCTTTCCAGGGAGCATCCCAAGGAGATTCGGGCAGACGTGGACACCAGGGTCTAAAGGGAGATGACCCAGCACATCCCCGGTGTGTTCATCCCTTGGCCCAAGGCACAGAGAAGTGTGTAAGATCATTAAAGGACAACTGAAGGGGGTGATGCAAGAGGAAAGCCATTAGCCGGCTGCCTGGAAGATTCCAAGCAAGCCGGGTATGGTTCGCAAATGAATGATAAACCATGTGGAAGCAGCCCAGACCTTCGAGAGGCAGCTACCGCCGGGGCAGCGGGACTCGAGGTAGGGGTGCCAGAGGGCTATTAATTCTGCTCAGCGGTGCCCTTGACCCAGGACACCCGCGCACACACACAGTCTTGGCTTCACAGGCTTTGGTTGCTGAGACGTGGCCGACCGTGAGGAGGGAGGCAGGGAGCCAGAGTCGCCTGAAACCTACAGGAGAAAAGTCTGCTACGGGCAGCACTCAGGATAACAGCATTCTCCTCAGACAGGCCTGCTGACGTGCGGTCTGCATGTGCTTCTCTGACAGAAAGCCATGTATGTTGGAATACGGTTTGCACCATTTTCTGAGAAATCCTTCATGCAGGAGGAAGGGAGATGAGTGAGCACAGAGAGAAGCCAGGCAGCTGGCACTGTCCCTTCCCCACCAGCTTCCTTTCCTTCCTCCCTCCCTGCTGCCCTCTCTTCTTTTCAGTGCTGGGGCTCAAACTTGGGGCCTGACGCATCCCAAGCATGCTCTACTGCTGAGGCATAGCACACCCCCCCCATCCCACCCAACCCGTTTTCCATTTGTGACGCACCGCTCTGCTGGTCTCCCGGAGCCCTCTCTGTGGTTTGTCCAGCCGGCACACAGCTCTTCGAATCTCAAATACTGAAACTTCAGGTATCCAAATACACATTTAGAAACCAGGAGGAGGAAAATAAACAAAGTCAAAGATATATTTGAAAGGAGATTCAAACGTGTATTTGGAAAACAGGAGAGTTAATGTAAGCAACGTAAATATACCCTGACACAAAGAGGTGCGTTGGAGAAGGGGCGAGTGTTGAGTTAGAAGAGCGAAAGAAAGTTGGACATTGAACGACTAAAATATTAAGGATAATTTTTCGATGAAAATCTGTGAGCTGAGCTGGATACAATGGTGTACACTGATAATCCCAGCTACCCAGGAGGCTGAGGCAGGGAAGTTGTGAATTTGTGCCCTCCCTGGGCTACTTAGAGACCCTGCCTCTAACAGTTGGTTGAGTTTGACCACTAGGACAAATCAATTAAAAGGACGGTGGCAGTGGGTAGAGTGTTGCTGGGATGAGGGGGCAGAGAAGGTGCTGGTTTCTTCCACTGATGGTTAATCCTTGAAGGTGTGTGTGGACCCTTGTCCGCACTGTCCTCAGCCTGTTCAGTGTCTTTTCAAGGGCAGCTCAGTGCTTATTTTTGAATTAAAAAAAAAAAAACATTGCAAATAGGAACTCCGTTTTTAAAAGTTTCAGTTGAAAGCAGAGATGGCCGAATAGAGACGAAGCCAAGCACTGCCCCTCCTGTTTTCCGCCGTGGCCTACCCAGGTGAGGGCGAGCGATGCCATTTGCCCTCCTCTGCCCCCGCTCCTAGCCCAGTACCTGACCTACCACAAGCTGGACGAAGAGGACGAGATGGTCTCTGAGGTTCCTTCAGGGCTGACTTGTACTGCTCCGAGGTCTCTGGGTATGTTAATGCTCTGAGATCTCCTGGTCAAAACAGTCCGTCAGACATGTGACAGCAGGTAGACTAAGTTTTCCCTAAACTTGACGGAAGTTTTCTGTTTCCGTCTGGGTGACTGGTTTGTGACGATGAGAGTGGCGTTTGCCTCATCAGTGAGGCAGTGTTTGATGACAGGCTGGCATTCAGGCAGCCTGACACATCGGCCCCAGGGAAGTCACCTTCTGAATCAGGCGTTTGGCTGTTAGGAAGGCCTAGCATCACTAAATTCGGGCCAGGATTCTACCTCTTGCTTTGGTCGTGGAATCAAGAGATTTGAGGCAGTTAATGACCACTGGCCAAAGCTCATTGAGACCCAGAAAACTAGGCCCATTTCTGATCCACTTTATAGAGCTCATGACAAAGAGAAGGATCTGTCCCGGGGACCTGGACTAACACTTCTGGAATCCAGTTTAAAATTTACAAGCTGAGTAGAGCTTGGGTCTCACTATCTAATAGTTTTTAAGGGCGGGACCAGGGTTCTGAGATTTTCAGTTCACAAAGATACTCTTTACCCTCTCCCTGAGTGCTACAGCATTTTTTTTTTTTTTTTGAGACAGAGTCTCCCGATGCAGTTCAGGCTGACCTTCAACTCACTTTGTAGCCCAGGCTTGCCTTGAACTCAGGACCTCACAGTGATCCTCCTGCCTCAGCCTCCCCATATTGTTACAGGCATGTACCACCACACCTGGCTTCTCCCGGAGTTCTAAATCCTATTTGAAAGAAGGGAAAGAGGCAGAGTGAGGAGAAGAGAGGAAAGGGAAAAAGAAGAAAGTGGAGGGGAGGGGAGAGGAGAGGAGAAGAGAGGAGAGGAGATGAGATGAGATGAGAGGAGAGAAGAGGAGCAACAAGAACCACTACTGTATATAAAACCATTGTCGTGTTGGAGTCTAAACCTGCAGAAAATTTCCTGCTCTGAAAGTGAACTTATTCATGAACTTGCTTTTTGTGGAGAGCCTTTATTTCTTTATAAACCCCTCTCTGAATTCGGTGTGGCTTTGCATTTCTGTGACTACATCATCTTTGCGTCTTCCTGCACTCCCAATTCCAGCTTTGCACAAAAAGCTGGAACAGTGAACTCGCACCCGTCCTGAGGGGTTGGGGGGCTCTTGTCCCTCCTGAGGGCTTCTCTGACACACACCTTCTGCCGTAGGGTGGGGCGGCCCGAACGACAGGCGTTTGTCTTCTGACCCTTCTTTTGGAGGTAGCTCGGCCATGTAGGGAGCCAAGCAGACCGTCCATCCACTCTGTCTTTTAATAAAACATGAATAGCACAGTTTATGGCTTCCACTCTTCAAACAGCAGTTGAGCCTAAGAGGAAGCATTCATTGTAATGGTTCTGACACTCATTTCCAGGCAGCCGTGCTGCTGCGTGAAGCTTCTCCTGAGTTAGGGAAGAACTACTAGGACGGGCAGCAGGCTCTGCAGGAACCAAATGGAGGCTTCTCAGGATGGGGGCGGCTGGATGTACCCCGGACTGCTGGCTGGCTTTTCTGTCCCCGCAGTCTGTTACGCCAGGACAGAGCCTCCTGGGCAGCAGAGCCCAGCTGGTGTCTGAGAGACCCCCCATGAGTTTATTCACAGAAAAATAAGCCCCGTTTTCTCTCAGAGCCATGCATGCTCTAGGGAAAACCCACTCCATCCCCCTCACTGAACTCAGTAGAAGCATCTTCCTCAGAAAATGAGCTTAGGTGGCGTCAGCAACCCTGATGGGAGCAGACTGAGAATTAAAAAGAGACCAGGTAAGGAGCTTAGTAATGTACCCGGCAGGAAATTATTACTACCATCAGTCCCATTTTTATGGCTGAAGAAACTGAGGCTGAAGTTGCATACGGTTGAGCTATTTTTCAGTGGTAGAACCCGCACTTACACCCACATCTGAGTCCAGTTCCCATGTGATTTCTGTAGCATCCTTTGCCACTAGGTACACACAACCTAGGGTGTTGCTGGAGCCACTGCCAAGACCCAAAGGAACACTGGATTCTGGGCCATGGCTCTGCAGAGCAAGGCCAGGAGCAGGTGCTCAGGGGAGGTCACGCTGGACCGTGACTACAAACAGGTAGAGCAGGGCCAAAGCCTTCTAAAACCCTGAGTGCCCCTGCCTACGTCTCTCCATGCTCCTTTGCCTCACTCCTGAATGAACTCATGAATCTTTGAGCCAGGCACGGAATACAAGATCAGTGCTGCACTTCACATGCCAAGGCCCGGAGAACCACCCTCCTGTGACAAAGTGACATTTTGCTTTAGGAGTTCCATCTCCAGAGCTGCTGCCTGGGTGCTATATTAGTGGGAAGTCACATGCACAGGAAGATTTTGTGTTTTGTTTTCGAATCGTTGATGACATTCAAGCAGATGCTAATATCTTCTTACTGCTCCATTGCTGCAAACGTCTTTGCTCAGAGAAGAAAGGTTTCAGCAAAAGGGTTTCTTAATTAACTATTTCCTGATGCCAGATTACCACTCCAAAGGCAGCGGTGGGTTCCATTAAAGCATGAACTTTACTTCCACAGCCGACAGCTGATTAATGTGTTAATTAGAAACCCTGCCCCCTCCCCTAGTTACCCGAATCTTCTCTGAAGCCCGGCAGAATGTATATATCATGTCCACATGGGTAACCTCGTGGCATACTTTGGCTTTGACTTTGAACATTTATATAAAAATGAAGGCTCGGTTGCCAGCATGAATAGCTTTCTTTCTTTCCAGGGAAATGCAAGATGGAAAGAGTTATAGGAACCAGAAGTCCTGCCTTTCGGTTTTCTGGTATCAAGAGCAAGTGCTATTTCTGCTGAGGTAGTGTCTTTTGAGCAGCTCAGTGGTATAGGTTGCCACACATTTATTTCACAGGAAAGGAGTGAATCCATCAGGCCACGGAGCTTATAAGTACTACCCTGGCAGCCAGCCACCAAAATATAAATACTCTAAATGGACTAAAGGAAATGTTCATTCTGTTGTTTAGAATTGGACACATCCCAGGAAGGTAAATTTAATCTTTTTGAGGACTGCTGTTCTAGGGTTGAATGGAACTCCCATTTGTTTATCTCCTTGGTGATCTTTTTGTCTGCCTGGTATACATTATGTATTTGTGATACGAAGCATTTCAGCTGTCTTGCTCAATGGCATTGCGTTTGCTGATTGTTCGGTCCCCAGATTGGCATCATTAAACAGTGGTAGCCTCCATCCAATCTGGGACCTGTTAGGGAGAGAAGGGAAACCATAGAGGCCAGGTTCCAGCAGAAACAAAGCTGGGGGGTGGGAATTAGAAATCAGTCCAGAACCCAGGGAGTTGAGCTCTGCACTTCTTAATCTTTTATCTTTAAAATGTTTGACAGAATGTTGGTACTTCTTGGCATAATGAGGGAAAAATAGTGCCTCAAAAAGTAAAATAAAATACAATTTAGAGCTTCTCCAAGAGGAAAGAATACCCCCTCTCTACCAGAACTCAGAAAACTACACTTTATCAGTCACCTGCAGTGTAGGTGTCACAGGTACGCAAATGTTACTTTATTAAAGAGACAGATACAGTATATATTTCCACCCATCTTCCGCATCTTAAGTAATCAGCTTAGGCTCTTACAATGAAATCTTTAATTACTCTAAGTGTGTCATTAGTTAGATGTCGAGTGAATGATGGTCCTGTATTTTATTACCTCACATGATAGAGCCATTTGTGCCATAAATTCACTGACCTCATCTTAAATGATGTGTCCTGTAAGACAGGTTTGATTCATTATTTAAGTGACAGGTTTTTTTTTTCCCCTGTAATAATTTTTTTGCTTCATCAGAAAGATGGCTGTTCTGTATTTTTAGGTCAGTGTTCTGAATCGCAGCGTAATAAGGCGAGGCGGTACACACATTCACACTCACGTGGCCAGGAACAAGCCCCCGGGGATGGGTCCAGTCCCACTGCCCACTCTAGGGGGTTGTAGGGAGCCGGGTGGTGGACGTTAGGCCTCTGCTTTCCTGAGAAAGCTTGAGGGAATAGGGTTTTGCTTTTAACTTTGATGTCTGTAATTCTTTTTATGTGGAAATAGATAAAATATGGAGGGAAAACTCTCATTTGATCATTAGGATCTATGAGGATTCCCTTATTCCTCCATCAATTACTAAAAGCCAAGGGAATGAAGAAGGAATATTTAAATTACACAGTATTTACAGTTATTATTGTATTTCACTCCACTTGAAAATATTTACAGTATTTAGCCTGAAGAAACAGGAATCCTCTGAAGGAAAAAAAAAAAAAAATTCAACCTGGATATTTAAAACCCAATTAAGGATTTCAGAAAACTCTTCTCCCTTATAGTTAAAAAGTAAAATCCCCCCCCCAAAAAATACCATAAAATTGGATTATTATTTTAATTAGTTTAATCCATTGAGAATATTTTTAGCCCATGATTATAAAGAAATAGAAGCTTATAAGTTTATGTTTATGTGGAGGCTGATGGAGGCAGCTGGTTTTATTTCACAATGGAATTTAGATGTCACATCACTATATGTTCACTTTATTAAAAAGATCAAGGTTTTAAAAAGTAATGTATGTGTACCACGTTTTCAATACTAGTTTACTTAACCTTTATCTAGATGAGACATTGGACGGTCTGACAGATTTTGTGAGTTTTCTCTCGTTAGAGGCAGTTCTGCATGTATTTGTAAACTGAGTACCTCGCTTAGGATAAAAACTTCCCTTGATTCAGAGCAATGTGAAACACTGTAGTAAAAGACTGGAGAATATGCACATTTAAGTTATTTTTAATACTTTAGTGACTGCAAGTGTTCTGTTAACTTGATTGGAAGAATAGGCATTCTGATCATCAAATAGCACTCAGCAAAATGTCTTCAAATTTTTGCAAGAAGTATTTTGAAAGGGCAATTTGATACGACAGCAAACAAGAAAAACCAGTGGAGTCAATAAGTATATTTTATTCACTCTTACATTTTCACATTTATTACCTATAAATATCGGTGGAAAAAGCGAGAAGGGAAAGCGGGGATTTACAGATACAGACCCACATCTGCGTGTCAGTGTTCACCCACACACCAGCACGCCGCCACTGTTTACAATCAAGGAAGCTGAGAGTTAAGTGAGACAAGTAATCAAATGCCCAGCATATGTTGTTTTTGCATTGTTTATATGACCAATCATTATTAAAATTTATCATCTTTTCATTTTATCAGTTTATGATAGTTTTTTTAAAAATGCACTCACACCAACAGAACAGACACTCTGCACAACAAAAACAGGGTCCCGCTAGGACAAGATTGGAATGAGTCCTTTTATAGGGGGGAAAAACTGGAATTCAATAAGCCCACCACTGACTAATTTCACAATTCCTCCTCTGCTGCTCTGTGGCTCAAATGCTGAGGACATGACAAAAAATAAGAATAAGAAAAAGATTGTGTGTGTCAAATTCTATTCAAAAAAAAAAGTGAGTTACTGAAGGAGCTATTGAAAATTTTGACATCTGTTTATCTGTTTATAGCTATGGCAAGATTACTCATATTAATTCTTGTTTAAAATGCCATATGAAGGAGAGACATTTGTGCAAACAACAGTCATATTTGAATTGTAGATCGTGTCTTCACCATCTGTGGGAGCTGATGGTGCTGCAAAATTAATGTGTTAATGAAATCACAATAATTTCTCCAAAGTAATGGGTTCCGAAGCTGAGAATGACTATTTTTTGAACTTTGATGTCTAGTGATTTCCAATTGGGAAAAAGCTCTCAGCCTTTAATTAGTTCTGTAGCCCAACTTTAAAATAAATTTGGCATTGTCTTTCTTTTGCCAGGAGTCGATTTGAAAAGGGAGGGGGGAGCCATAACAACTTTTGGAAAATGTTCTCTGGTGTTTGAAAAGTTGTTAAATAAGACTGCCTGCCAAGAAATGTCACCAAAAATTCTGACTACTGAGAAAGAGTGGGCAAACAGCTCAAAAAAAAAAAAAAATTCTAGCGTGCTGTAACATCACAGGTTGGGAATAGCTAAACCTCACACAGACTCCATGATTAATTCCAAGTTTCTCCTTGGAGCCAGACTCGGTGATGCTTTGTTTTACTGGTGAACACAGCACACTCTTTCCAGCTGCATCATTGGACACAGTCAGTAGTTTAAAGTGACTCCGCATGAGGAGAATTTTAAGGGGTTACGTTGCATGTCCACCGATCCTTCAGGAGAATCCTTCCCTCCAAAATGATTCAGATTTGTGTTCACAGTGAGCCTCTCTGACAGTGGAAATGTGGGAGCAGCTTCACAGGGCAGGTCCGGGTACTTCCTTTGGTCAGGGCCATCTTCAGTCATGCCTCAGTCAGTTTCTTAAACAAAGACTAGGAGATGGTGATCATTGCAATCCCAAAGTTAATATTTATAAAGCAAAGCCATCAGTTCACAAACATTTCAGAAGTTTACCTTTTAGAAGGAAGCACTTCAGCCTGTTTGAGAAATTGTGATAAAGTCTGAAAGAGCCTTTATGTGAAAGGTGAAATGACACCTTCCCAAGGAAGTTGCTTATCTTACCTGTTGTGGTTTCTCCTTGCTGTGTTATAGGTATGTGACTGGTGTAAGCACATAAGACACACAAAAGAATACCTGGATTTTGGGGACGGGGAACGAAGGCTACAGTTCTGCAGTGCCAAATGTCTCAATCAATACAAAATGGATATTTTCTACAAAGAGACCCAGGCCAATCTTCCAGCTGGGCTGTGCAGTTCATTACACCCTTCCGTGGAAAATAAAGCAGAAGGCACCGGGGTGCAGCTGCTCACTCCAGACTCTTGGAATATCCCGCTGACAGATGCTCGGAGGAAGGCCCCCTCCCCCGTGGCTGCCGCTGGCCAAAGCCAGGGCCCGGGCCCATCGGCGTCCACCACGGTCTCTCCATCTGACACTGCCAACTGTTCTGTCACTAAAATCCCCACGCCAGTGCCCAAGTCCATGGCCATCAGCGAGACTGCAAACATCCCTCCCGTCTCTGTCCAGCCGCCGCCAGCTAGCATCGGACCTCCCCTCGGCGTCCCGCCCCGCAGCCCCCCGATGGTGATGACCAACCGCGGCCCGGTGCCGCTGCCCATCTTCATGGAGCAGCAGATCATGCAGCAGATCCGCCCGCCCTTCATCCGCGGGGGCCCGCACCACGCCTCCAACCCCAATAGCCCTCTGTCCAACCCCATGCTGCCCGGCATCGGGCCCCTGCCCGGTGGCCCCAGGAACCTGGGTCCCACCTCCAGCCCCATGCACCGGCCCATGCTGTCGCCCCACATCCACGCCCCGAGCACCCCCACCATGGCCGGGAACCCTCCGGGCCTGCTGCCCCCGCCGCCCCCAGGCGCCCCGCTGCCCAGCCTTCCCTTCCCGCCGGTCAGCATGATGCCCAACGGGCCGATGCCGGTGCCCCAGATGGTGAACTTCGGGCTGCCCTCGCTGGCCCCGCTGGTGCCGCCCCCCACCCTGCTCGTGCCCTACCCGGTAATCGTGCCCCTGCCCGTGCCCATCCCCATCCCCATCCCCATCCCCCACGTCAATGATTCCAAGCCCCCCAACGGGTTCTCCAGCAACGGGGAGAACCTCATTCCCAGCGCCCCCGGGGACCCCTCGGCGGCGGGCGGCAAGGCGGGGGGACGCGCCCTGTCGCCCCGGGACTCCAAGCAGGGCTCGTCCAAACCCGCGGACTCGCCGCCCGGCTGCTCGGGTCAGGCCCTGAGCGCGGCGCCCGCCCCGCCGGAGCTGGGCCGCGGGGAGGTGGTGGACCTGACGCGGCGGCCCGGCAGCCCCCCCGGCTCCCCGCGGCGGCCGCAGGGCCCGCAGGACGGCGTCATCGACCTCACCGTGGGCCACCGCGCGCGGCTGCACAACGTGATCCAGCGCGCGCTGCACGCGCACGGGAAGGCGGAGCGCGAGCCGGGCGCCGCCGCCGAGCGCAGGACCTGCGGGGGCTGCAGGGACGGACACTGCAGCCCGCCGGCCGCCGGGGACCCGGGCCCGGGCGCCCCCGCGGGCCCCGAGGCGGCCGCGGCCTGCAACGTCATCGTGAACGGCACGCGCGGCGCCGCCAGCGCTACCGCCACCGCCGAGGTGGCCAAGGGCGCACTGTCGCCCCCGGAGCAGCTGCCGCCCAAGAAGCTGCTGTGCCCCGAGGAGCCGGCCGTGAGCGAGCTGGAGGCGGTCAAGGAGAACAACTGCGCGTCCAACTGCCACCTGGCCGGGGAGGCGGCCAAGAAGCTGGTGGGGGAGGAGGCCCTGGCGGGGGGCGACAAGGCGGACCCCAACCTCAATAACCCCGCGGACGAGGACCACGCCTATGCTCTGCGGATGCTGCCCAAGACCGGCTGCGTGATCCAGCCTGTGCCAAAACCCGCCGAGAAGGCTGCCATGGCCCCGTGCGTCATCTCCGCGCCCATGCTGGGCGCCGGGCCCGAGGACCTGGAGCCGCCGCTCAAGCGGAGGTGCCTCCGAATTAGAAATCAGAATAAGTAAAAGGTTTGTATGTCCACCCAGGCGCTCCTCCACCGGCCAGGGCCCCGGCGGCGCCTTGCTGCCTGTCGCAAGGCCGGGCGCGGGGCCCCCCACTCCGAGCTGTGTTGACAACGGTGATGTTTTTCTTTACCTTCGTGTTTTTACAGTGCGCTTTGTGTCATCTTGCACTGCCAGCGTCTGATCCGGCACTGATGACACCGAGCGGTTGTTCAGTAGCCTCATTCCCATTTTATAGCCCAGGAGATCGCTGTGGTATGAGTGAGTCCCAAGGCCAGGGTCACGAAGGGCGAAACCCACACTCTCTCTAATTACACTTCGACATTATTATGAGGCTCGTCACATTTACCCTACGGGAGGACGGGGATGTGGAAGGGAGGCCAGATCCTTTGGAGAAACTCGGTGCCCCAGCTCGAGGTTGCAGGGCAGAGGTGAGGGCCAGGAACCTGTGAGCAGGGCCACGCCCTAGAATCAGTGACTTCATTGGCATTTGGTTCCAACTCACCAGATTTTAATGCTAACCACGGGTTCCAGCTGTAGGATGAGAATAAAAACGAACCTTACGTGCGTGTGTTTTCGGTGGGGGAGGGGGAAAGCAGGCCACAAAGCAGCATTTGGCGGGGAGGGGCTGATGGAGCCGTGGCTCCTAACTTCTGGGCACGGGTGTCTTCCTTGGGTTTGTCACCACCCAGAGTTCCACAAGGTGAGCCTCAAGCATCAGCGATCCACTTGGCGCACTCTCCACCTTGGGGTTTCAGTCGCTAAACTGATGGGCTTGCTTACTTCCACAGACAGTGCGAAGCTTTCCTAAGGGAAAGGGCGCCCTGGCTGAAGGCAGAATGTGTATTTCTGGCCTTAGGGGAAAATCCTGTTCCGTGCGGACTGAGCCACTGCCAGTGAGTTGGAACCGTTGGAACAGGATAGGAGGACCGGCGTGTGTGTTGCTACAGCCCAATATGGCCTAGTTTGTTCCCCTCACAATCCTGGCGGCAGGGGCACTGGATGCATGTTGCCAAGGAGGCAGAAGCAGCTTGGAGATTTTGTCCAAATCAGAGCTGCTCAGTCGGGGGACCGGACCCACAGCCTAAATGCGCTCCTCTATCCAAGTGGGCAGCAAACAAGTCAGAATTCAGTTGAATTTATCACTTGTTTCTGGAGAGCAGAGAAATGACCATTTGCTGAGCACTGCACTTGTGCTGTGCTCTTTCTGGGATACAAAGTAGGGCTGTAAACCCAGGGAGGAAGGAGACCCGATAAAGAGAGCCAGGAAGTTCACAGTTGCACTGGAAACTTTCTTTTAAGTGATTTTCCGGGGGATTTATTTGGGTCTGTAAAACAATTATCGAACTTCATTCTACTGATGAGAAAACTGGAACAGAAAAATTTTATGTAACTTGCCCAACGTTGCCAAATTGGTAAACAGAATCAATTCACGTGTGGTCCTTCAGACTCCAGAGCCATGTTCCCTTTATCTGCTGTAGGAGGATAGACCAACCCATCCCTTCATCATTCTACCTCCTAAAATCCTGTAATCTGTTTCAGTTGTCTTGAAAAAAAGTTCCAAAAAAAAAAAAATATCAAACCAAAACCAAAAAACTACCAAACCAAACCTCCACCTAGCGGCTGCCTCAGTCTTTAAAGACAATATTTAATTCTTGTTTTTCTAGCTACAACCACCCTAGACTACTAATCTGTTACTCCACAGTGGGCCCTAAAAGCACAGAGCACAGCTCTCCAGGTGATGTGTGCGTCTCTAAGCTGGCACATTTACACGGGCACCTGGTTGATGAAGCTTTGAGTAATGGACAGGTATGTAACGAACCAGTGAGCGCCTTCAGGGAGTCAGCATCAGGAATTGTCATTGTAAACACATCCAGGGTTCAGATGACACTGAGGGCAGAACAGGAGGGTGAAATCCTTTACTGCTATTACCAAGGTGAACGGTGACTAGGTCAAGACTAGTGACACTAACCTAGAAAGATGGTGGGACCAAAAGACCATGAAAGCATAAAATATATGATGGTTATTTGGAAGATCTAGGCTTCTGGATAAAAAATCAGGTGAGGGTCTTGTACGTAGACCAAAATCATTACTAAAAATATTCAGCGGGCTTTAGCCAGCGACAAAATTTTCCAATTTCTCTTGAGATTGGAGAGTTCTTTTCATGACTGGTCTCCCCTGAACTACAGCTTTTCCCTAGTCAGAAATGTTCAGGCTCTGCTGACTACAGAGAGGTAACACAGCGAGTGATTTAAGAGTGGGAAAGAACCTCCTCTCTTCCACTAAATCACACCTTCTCTGGGCCTCTGTGGTTGCATGTCACCTCATGGCACAACCTAAACTGACATAATTCACTCACTGTCTCTGGCCCTGTCTGATCCCCCATGCACACACAGTGCTGTTTTGCTTCTATACTTTCAGAGACCTGGCCCATTCATATAGTTGGGGAAATTGGAAATATATCCATTAAATAAAGGGCTGTGTAGCTTTTGTGCTCTGGTGGTAGATACTGTTTGGTGACATGTTAAAACCAAGTGAAAGCATTAAAAGCCTAAAGCAAAATGCGGGCTTAGATGATTACAGACAAGGTGGTAAGGGATTTCCCCACGTGCTCATTGGTAATTTATGATGTGATGTATCACAAGAGAGTCAGTAACTGCAGCCTGTACCCTTCATCCTTCTGTGGCTGCCTTTCTCATACTGTATGAAGATTTTCAAAAACCATTTAAAATAGATCCAAAGCAGACTGTACCAATGTCAGCAGCTGTCTCCAAACAAGTCATATTTGTTCGTTCTTTGCAAATGAAAACCTTCCACTTTGATTTTGAAGTTGTCCTGTCCCTGCTTACCTGACTTCTATGGATTCTTGTTTGCTGATATGACTACAAATGATTTCAGTGGGCAGATATTTCCCTCCGATGCAGAACTAATTAATTTTTAACTGAAAATTTTAACAGACTGCAAGCTCCCTTTAACTTTTCAGACTTGAAATACCAGTTTTGTAATTTCTATAGCTTAGAGCCACCCCCAATAATAAGACAAACAATGTATAAACAGTTCCAAAACTATTCTGTCCACAAAGAATTCCATTTATAAATGGAATACTCCCTTCTTTGTGCCTGAGAGCTTGGGGGAAAGCTGTTTGTATTTGTACATTTTCAGAATTTCTACAGTTTACAGTTGTTTACAGTACGTCAGGGAGTTCAGAATAACCATTTACAAATGTTTGAAGATATTCAAAAGAAAATACTCCCCCTTCCTCAATTTTCCAAGGAAATGACATCTTCTCTTGAAGTAAAATAATCAATGGAAAAAATGTGTTCCAGGAGTAACCCTTTCACTGCTGTTTGTTCATTCGCCATGAATAACAGGTCTATACAGCTTCCCACATATGTGGCTTCCAAATTTCTTAGTTTCTAAAGCCCTAGAAACATATACAGAACATATACAAAAATACTGGGCCAGGGATAGAGCTCAGTGATATAAGTACCTGCCTGGCAAGCGCAAGGTCCTGAGTTCGATTCTGACTACCCAATAAATAACTACATAAATAAAATTTTTAAAATCTTAAAAAAGAGAAATACTAAAACATGAGATTCCTTGAGCCTAAGTCCCTGACCCTACTCCAGGTTGACCAGTGCAAATGTGATGTTTTATTTTCTCAGTGTAATCTGATGGAGACACCTGTAAGTTTGGCTTCTTGGAGTTTAGCCTGGTTTGGGAGCCACAGTCCTAGAAGAAACTGTTTCCAGGCAAGGGGTACACTTCATTAGGAAAGCCAAAAGGTGACCAGTAACTTTTTTTTTTTTTTTTTTTTTTGTACCAGGGATTGAACTCATGACCTTGCACTTGCCAGGCAGGCACTTATGCCGCTGAGCTAAATCCCTGGCCCAGTGACCGGTAACTTTAAGGCAGTTTAGTTTCTCAAACTGAGAAGTTTAATACAGTAGGTTGTCGTGGAGGACACTGGAAAGAAAGTCCATGCACTCAAAATAGTACAGTGGGTGCCTACTCTTTAAGCAAGAAAAACGAAGTGATAAGAGGAAATTGTTGCAAATTGAATGTGTTCAGATCTTAGGCCAGGCTTGACCTATTTAATATTTCAATATTGATTTTAAAATGTTCTTTTTTTTTTTTTAATCGGTACCAGGGATCGGACTCACAACCATGTGCTTGCAAGGCAGGCACTTATGCCGCTGAGCTAAATCCCCAGCCCCCAAAACGTTCATTTTTGATAGTACCTAAGGTAAAGCTTAGGCATTGTGTGGATGCAGCTGGCCACTTATTTCTAGGGACAGGGGCTTCTGAGAGGCATGGAGAGCTACAGGGTCAGTGTCATGTACCCCTGTGAGTAGTGAGGACCCAGCAGAGTGCTTGTTGTGCTCACTGAGGTAACAGCTTTCTAGAATGACAGTCAGGACGGGGCTTAGCTATATCTCATTCAGTGAGCTGCTGGATCCTTATTAACCCTAATGACAAAGGGCTGGAAGGGAGTGTTTTAATCTGCAAGCATCTGACTTTTAGGTATTTTGTCCACCTGATTATGCTGGAATAGGAAATGACATACGTAACCAGGTATTTATTACATTTTATAGCCATAACCCTCTGTCTTCAGCCGGGCTGGAAATAGGGTGAGGCAAGAGAAGTGCTTAATGCATAGATTTTCAAGAGGGACTCAGCTAGGGTGGTGCAGGTGCGGCCTTGTCCCGGCTGTGGTCTCTAGAGCTTCTGATCCACGTGGCAGTTTCCCTGAAGCTCGTTTCCTGACCTGGACCAGTCCATGCGTGGGCTGCGGCAGCTTCCCCTGAAATGCCGTGGAAAGTCAGGTGTCCTTCTGCGTAGAGGTACTGCCTTCAGAGGACAGTTCTGCAGATTTTGCCCCCAGAGAAAGTATTCTCTGCCTCTCTTAAGGATTATGTTACATTATTATTGGGTATCTGAGCCAGAAATTTGCTTTTTGCTCCGAGAAAGTTGAATCAATTGTAAGTTTTCCTTAAAGATTAGCACTTATTTTGGCAGTTTTTGCTACGTGGACCTCTTGTTGCAAAACCACATTTGCAGCTATGCAATATCGTGCTTGCTGTGAAAAGACTACAAGGGTGACAGTACACACAAGGTTCCTGTGACGAAGAAGGAAGCAAGAAGAGAGAGAAACCAGGTGTTTCCCTAGCACTTAGGCTTTTAAGGTTTACACAGCATGGGGAGACGCTGTGTCAAACTGCCTACTGGGGCCCAGAGAGCAGTGTGGCTGGAGTCAGAGAAGTGGGCAGGTCAGTAACAGCAGGGCATCAAAGGGGTAGTGTCTGGGAGTGCCCCCCTGACATGTACCTGCAAAGGAGTGAGAATTTGACCAGTTGCTACCAAGCTGTCAACCAGAAGGACGCACTAGTTTCCAATGCATTATTTCCCTGTCTCACAGGATAGCTGCCTGTGTATTGTGGGTGAGTCATTTACATTTTCCTCAGTGCAGACAAGCACTGCAGAGAGCAGAGACAGCTGAGGACCGAAACACAGAACCATGCAGCATGCCCGTCTCCACCTGGACTGCCTGAACTTTCTAGACTCTGCTATTGAGATGGTGCCAGGACAGACGACAGTCTGTTTTCCTTGACCGTGTCCTGCTCTGTCATATCCCCCAGTTGCCATTTAAAGCGTGTAACACTTTATATGTGGATGGATGTTAATGCATTTTACATGTGTAAACTTTTTCAAAAGTGCCTCAGAAGAATTCGTTTAGAGAAAAAACTAGACTAGCTTTACGAGATAAAAATAGTTGGGTGCTAGCATGATGAGGTCCCAGTCTCAGGGAAAAGGGACAGAGGCCAAGCTGTAAATACCATCTTGAGCTCTTTTGCAGATTTGTGGATCCCCAGAGCATCAGATTTGCTAAGGAAGGAAGGAGGGTGGGTCAGGATTGAGAGCATGTGACCATCAAGGACAAGGAGAAGTACCCACACAAAAGACTGCAAGGTTCATTTAAGAGATTCCAATGACAATGGCTGGAGCAAATGACAAACATGGGATTCGTCTCTAGTACTTTAAAATAGTTCTTGAATCTGACTAAGTTGGAAACAAGACGAGGTTTCCACTCATAGGGCTGAATTATGGTCATAAGCAAATGAAAAGAAATGCCCATGCAAATGTGCCATGTCACCCAGTGCAAAACCCTGGCTAGTGGTGTGGGTATCTCCGAGCTGACCTGCCTTCCTACAGATGAGGGACCAGGGCTGTGACATGTCAAAGCATTGTGGACCTTGGCCTTATTTCCATCCAGACACTTAGCTGTGGCCAGCACTGGCTGGACCATCATTTCCCCCTGACAACCTATGCTATTTTGTGTTATCTCCTCTTGGATTGCAAGTTGTATTTTGTTATGGGTAAGAAGAAAAGTAAGAATGTAACTGAAGTATATATAGACTAGAAAGATGAACATTTTTTACTGACCCATTGGATACGACACTTTGACCTCATGGCGCCAAAATGCAGTTTAAAAAGTCTTCTCTCTCCCACATTTGCATGGTTTATTCCCCTAGACATGTTCTTGGTATGAAAAATGAATGGTATTCCCATATAACATGTGTCTCAGTTTGTAATGATAGCCTCCTTGCAGCTGGCTTGGTGCTCCAAGTGTGTCTATAATGTTGCTGTCTTAAATCTGAGCCATCCTACAATAACAAATTATTTGGAAGCAAAGTGGCTAAACTGCATTTGGTGAGAGGAGGGGAAACCCTGTATTTCATTCCTTCCACTCTTGTTTTGGAAATTCCAGCTGTAACACGATCTCTTTCTAAAGAAATCTATACACACATTTTAAAAATTGTTCAGATCGGGTGTTGTGGGAACAAGAATGATCAGGTTTATAAGTTTCTCTGCGAAGTTCTGCATCCCATCAGCAAGGTCTTTTGATATTTTAAACCCATATTTAGAGCAATTTCAAGATATTTGGAGCACATGTGGTTAAATGTACAACTTTGTCATTATGATTTGTTAGATGCTTATACTTTAAATATTTATAAGCCATTTTTAAGTACTTTATCCAAAAGCCCTCTCCCTCTAGAATACTGTAATTGAGAGGGATCCGAGCATCATTACCGAGCATGCAGTGAGAAGTCACTACAGCATGCAGATATGTTCTCCTTGCTTTTCTGGTTTTAATTCAAATGTCATTCTTGGTGCATTCAGCTTACCTTTAAGATGTATAAAACCCCAAACCTCAACTTTCAGTTGTCTGTGGTTTAAAAAAAAAAAAAAAAATGTCCCCGGTTCTCAGAAGGCAAAGTAACTTGAACCATGCTGAGTTTTACTTCTTTCTCTTACCCTAAGATTAGTTAGTGAGGTTCACATTAGGGTGCTGGACCTCAGTGTTTGCCCTGTGACTCTTGTTCACTTCCCGTCATCCCGGAAGGTAAGACATAGAAGCTGGTCTTTCATAGGTAGCCTGGTTGGGCACTTAATAAAAAGAGGAGGGAGAAACTTTTTCCAAATGCAGAATCCATTTAAGCTTCAGAGGTTATAAATCTCAAACTGATTGCAGGCCTCTGGGGCTGACACACGTTTACGGCCAGCAAAGCAGAGCTTTCTGGTAAGAATGGGGGAAAAAAAGGCTCATAAACTTGCTCGGACAACTAATAGCTCTTACCAAACAGTGTTTTCATGAGTTAATATAAATGAGTCAGAAACATATAGATTGAATTTCTTTTAAAATACACATGGGCTTAAAAATTAAGGCCCAAGTGCTTGGCAGAATAAGGTTTGGTTTTAGCCAAACCCCAAATGTCTGAAAAAATAGTTCTACAATTTGCCAAACCAGAAATACACCCAGGTCTGTCTTTCCCTCCCATGTGACATGATGACATCATAGACATGGGACTCGGTGGCTATTTTCATATTCCCGCATGGCTTGAGCAATGTGAATCTCAAGTACTAATTTAAAAAACTGTGAAAAATTTTGTTGGGAAAGCGGACCTTGCTTGCCCATAAAGTGGGGACCCCAAGTTCAGGATTCTACTCCTGATTTTGATGGCCTCTCTCACTGTCTGATGAGCTGATTAATCACCTTGTTCTTTGTCTCAGCCGTGTGTGCACGTGAGAGTTTGTGGTTTATACACAGGAACTTTTTTAAAATCCTATATTCGGATTTTTATAAATCCTTAACTTGGACTCATTCATATAGTACAGCCCATAAAGCTTAATAAACTCCTAATTATATCCAAACAGGGGGAGGCAGTCCCTTTTGCTCAGCAATGGTTTCAGAAATAATCTTCATTTATTTCTCTGGAGGGTAAAAATATCCATTTCCCATTAATAATATCTCACACTGACTTTGCTCAGATCGTTGTGCTATGAAAACATGGGGTTGGGGAGGAAGGATTGGGGTAGAGAAAAGGAACTCAAAACTAACCAGAAAGAAGAAAGAGGACAGGGCGAGAGTCCTTGACTTTTGGGGGAAGCGCAGAGAGGCAAGAGACAGCCAGGGTCATTTGTAGAAGCATTGTGCAGAGAAGCATTGTGCAGAAACGCAACACTATGTGCTATTTCAGGCAGTGGGCTTCATGGGGGGAGGGAGGGGGACCAGTGTACTCACTGCTGTGACCAGGTGCCCAGCAGAGGGGCCAGCAGATGGACGCATAAATATCTGTTGCGCACATGATTCCGGAGGGTGTCAGTAGAGGCGTAGCTGATGAACTTAACGCCGATGGTGTTTCTATAAGCAGACGGGTTCCGAGTTAGGGCCGCAGCCCGCGGAGCGGTGCCGACTGGTGTCAGGAGTGGAGAATGAGGGCAGTGGTCAGAGATCTGGAGACACTGCAGCAAAGAGAACACTGTGTGGCTGTGACCCTCGGGGTGCCCTTGACTGGGACAAACAGGGCTTGGCCACAAAGGGAAGGGAGGCGGGAGAGTTAGCCCTCAGAACGATAGGCAGCATCTCTGAGTCTTCGAGCAGACAGGGACGGGGTGAAATCTGGGCTGGAGGAAAATTACTTTAGCAGCTGCTCATAGACTGAAAGGAAACGAGCGAGGAAAGACTGGCATCACTAGAGCTGATCGTAGCATTCTGGTGACAGGCTAATTACCAGCAGTGGATTGTAAACATTACAGAATATCGCTGGAGGGTGAGGGCCATCAGCTGCCACATCCGTCTTAAGTATGTAAAACCATTACAGCAGGACAGTGGGAAGAAGAATTTCTTTCTTTGTCCCAGAGTAGGCCTAAGGAGACTTTAGGGCTCTTGGTGAGACGAAAAATCACATTCTAAGTGTGTTGAAAGGGATTCTGGGCCTCAGGTTGCCATGGAAACCGGGCAAGGGGACAGCTCTGAGCTGAGGCCAGCAGGAGCTGATGTGGTTCAGGATGTTGCCTGGTGGCCTTGACATCTTTTAGGGATCTGGGAATGCTGGGTGCAGTGTCTGTCTCGTGGCAGGCTTCCCTCACCGGGATAGCAGAGACGCCGCAGTGTTACCAACAGGCGTGCCGACCTCTGTGTCACCGGACTGCAGAGCTGCAGGAAGTTGGTGGCATGTTACCCCCCACCTCAGACATCTACAGAAATTTCTCCAGAATCGGGATAGGAAGCAGATCCTTCCAGGGCCTGCAGCTACTTTGAAGGAGGCTCAGCAATGTCTTGGCGATGACCTCTTACCATTGTTCGCTTCCCAGGCTTGCTGAAGACTTGCTGAAGCTTCCCCTGGGGTGGCAGTGAACTCCTGGGAGAGAAGGGAGGTGGCAATGTGGCTTAGTGGAAAAGAACTGTCCCGATGTTGGCCCAACCTGGATTCAAATCCCAGTGGAGCCATTTCCTAGGGGAGGGAGGCAGTAGCTGAAGCTCTCTGAGCCTCCCTTTCTGTCATGAGTCATAACAAGATTGCTGTGAGGGGCGTGTAAGGGAACACACAAAGTGTGGCTTATCAGAAGTGCCGTAGGAATGACAGTCACTGTCCTATTGCAAAGGCTAGGTCACCTGGGGGAAGCGCACAGGCCTGGAGTAAGACTTGCCTGCTCTCGAATCCTGGCTGTGTTGCTTATTAGCTGTGAGGATCTGGGCACGTTTTATAGCTTCTCTGGTCCATACTTTCTCATTCAGTAATTATGGTAGCTAGGACCGATTGAGTATACTCTGCGCGTAGGCAGTGTTTGGAATGCTGCGTACCAACAGCAATGCTGTAGGATACCGTTGATAAACCCATTTTACAGATGAGAACACTGAGCCCCATAGAGAGTCACGTGGTAGTAAATGGCGGTGCAGAGATTTTGCTTGGCAGTCTGGCTCTAGAGTCTCCATGTGAAACCCCCGAGTCAGGCATACAAAACATGAAGGTAATAACCAACCCCTAGTTCATACAGCTATCAGTTCCAGCATTAAAATGCCAGGGAGCTGCCTGGCTCATAGAGGGTGTTTGTAAGAATGGTTGTAAGTAGAGGCTGAGACAAACACTGAAAATGCTCAAGGTCGTGGAGTGGTGTCACCAGGATTAGAACCTGAGTCCTCGTCTGCCTTTCCTGGGTGGGAAACATGATCTGACTGAAGCTTCTCGAGTTGCATGTCCTGTGCCAAGGACCAGAGTCACATGTTGCCACCTGCTGCATGGTTGTCTCGTGTGATGCTGCTGATTTCAGAGAAGGCAAAGACACACCTTCAGTCCGGGGCTGCATGTCTGCAAAGGCAATTAATAATTGCATGTGCCATTTAGAGGGGAAATTAGTATTTTTGCTCTTAGCAGCGGGGAACCCCCCCGCACCACCCCTTCCTGGTCTCTCCTAATGGCTGTAAAGAATGAATAGAGTGTAGGAGAAACCTCACTAAAATCTGCTATCGGCCCTCCAGCCATAGATAGCTGCTTGCCACGTGAAGCTGTCTTGTCACCGTTCTTTGTCACCAAGAATGCCTGTGTTCAAAGAGAAATAACATTCTTAATCTTAACACAAAAAACATCTGGGTTTTTGTCAAAGGCAGAGTTTTGGAAGGCAACAGTCTTCAGAGACAGGCAGAAATAAGGAAAGGACTGTGACCCTGACACTTCATCTGACACTTGACATGTCCCACTCTAACAGGGGGACATGGTCATAACCGCTGTTGTGGTCACGGAGAGGCAGTAGAGAGCAGAGCTGCAGGGCACTGGCCCCCGGGGTCAAATGACCGTGCAACAGCTAGTTTGTGTCTTGGATGGGACTTGAATTAAAATGTATCATTTTCTTTAGCAAATAACTTCTCAAAGTTTTCCTTTGCAAAGCAAGGGAGTTCGAGACTGTCCACAGGGTGGAGAGGAGGGGAGATGAATATGTTAGAGGGTGGGGGACCTGATTTGGGGTCTTAGAAGCTGAGCTTCTATTCAGCTGCTCCCCTTTTTTAGCAGCCCTTTTCTAACTGTCAGCCTTGAGCTAGTAAATTCCTTAACCTTCCTGGCAAATGGAGACAATAATACATACTTTAGTATCATTGTTTCTGTGAAACACTTATACAGATATACTTGTTTTCAAGGGAAATTAGTGCATAAAAGTGTCTCATACGGTATTTGACATAAAGAGGTATTCAGTAAAATCAGACACTTTTCTTTGAAGACTCTGTAACTTTTATAAACCACACTAAGAAACAGTCCTAAAAGTCCCCTTCTTAAGGCCCCGGGCCTGCTCTTCAGAATTTCCCATGGAATATTAGCTACAGCATGTAATTTTTTCTTTATTGTATTTTTATTCCTTAAGACAAACATTTGTTCCATGTGTTTGTCTCATTTTTTTAATTTAAAAAAGTGTACCTTGTGGGGTTTTTTTTTTAAATAAGATCTTTTAATGCTTCCAAGAAAGGGTGAGAGACAGACTCATTTTGTTTGCTTAAGCTTCCAGATTCCAGGAAGGAGTTGAGATAAACAGGAGGAGAATCCAGGGTGAAGATTAAGCTTAGGTAACTTGCACAGGAGGGCTTTCTGTGGTCCAGGGTTCTTTGACCTTCAGGAACTTTTAAAGGTGAGCAAGAAATTGTAATGACATGAGAAGGCAAAAACAAAACCAGCCAATCAAAAGAAATAAAAAATTTTTATTTGTAAAGCAAAGACTTAAAGATAGAGTTATCCCAACAGGGGTCTTGTATGGGCCTGAATTCTATTCTATTCTATTCTATTCTATTCTATTCTATTCTATTCTATTCTATTCTATTCTATTCTATTCTATTCTATTCTATTCTATTCTATTCTATTATTTATTTTATGGTGCAGGAATAAGTCCCAGGGCCTTGTGTATGCTAACACTACTCCAGCCCCAGTTGTGACTTTTATTAAAAAGCAAAATAAGAGAAATGACCAAACAAGCAAATTATAAAATGTAAAAACCAGGGCCTTCTGTTTAAAATTTTTAGAAATATACATGAACCTTAGCTCATGAGAGCCACAGAAGGAGCAGCTCCATGGTAAGAAAGCTGCAATTCGGACTGGAGCCCAGTACCAAGCTGGCTTTTCTTAACTGGGATCGCTCCCTGTCACAGTCACACAGAAAGAAGGACAGTTGCCATTATTTTAATCAATGAATGACCTGTAAGAAAAGGGATGCTATGCACTTCAAAAATAAAAAGTTTCCATTCTAGCAAAAACCATTTCGAAATTCTTCGTGGTTGACAGGAGAGGGGAGGAACCACCTTCTTTCTGGCCAAAGCTGGCCAAGGTGCAGCCCTTCCCGGGATGGGTCTGGGGCAGGGACCGCCGTCTGGCATCACGCTCAGCTGTTATCAGGTGATGCAGGCAGCTCTGTTCATTGACCACCGGGCTGTACCCTTGTGAGTGTCCCAGAATAGCTGCAGCTACCTGAGAGCGGTGCAGTCCTCAGGGACTCGTTATTGTCCCAGATAAACAGCGTTGCCTCAGCCAGCACATTAATGGCTGTAGTTAACTGTGATAAGTGATGGGCAGCCGTGCCCGAGTGAGTGGATCTCTGCTAGTGCCTGGGTAATTGGACAGAGGCGAGCAGGTTTGGCTCTTGGACACCATAGAGTCGATGCTACAGGGTTTTGGACTCCTGGGATTACATATGACAAAGAAGAGGATCTTGCCTTTTCAATGAGTGAGATACGCTAGATCTACGAAATTTGGATGCGAATCCAAGGGTATTTGAGGAAGGCAAGAATCGCAGCTCAGAGACAGATTAGAGTAATGGAAGGCAGCTTTGGGGAGAGGTGGGAATCTCAGCCCATAGAGAGGCTTTCTTGGAAATGTGGGGTTGTAGAAGCAGCCAGACATTTGTCTCCACATACCTATTTATTTTGGGGAGTGGTTGTCTGGAAATCCTATGAGATATAACAGCCTATCTTACGGTAAGCAGTAAAGATGAAAATGGTCGTATTTTGACAGTGTCAGCATAGAGAAAAGTATTTTTCCTTCACATTTCCCTTCCCTGGGGTTCTCTGGAAATTTTTGGTGTGATAAGAGAAAATGAGTAACCAAGTCATGTTCTTGGCATTGCTTCCCTAATAAAGTGGGAGAGGGCAAAGAATCTCTCAGCACTCTTAGTGAAAAGATGTCCTAATCCTCTGACCGGGCGGGAAAGGCAGGCCTGGGATTCTGAAGCTAGATGGTCATCTAAGCTCGATAGTGACCATGGATGGTGGTGCTGGGCTTGTGTAGTTGTGTGTGGGAGAGCTTCATGTGACAGGTGGGTAATCTTGCCTTCCCACCAACCCCCGTTTAGAGGGAAATCTCATGTAAAGTTCCAGTATGGCTACCTTCCTAGAACCTGTTGTATTAGGAGCACTCGAAAACTTCAGAGTAGGGTGTGTGTGTGTGTGTGTGTGTGTGTGTGTGTGTCTGCGTACGTATACCACAAGAGTGGACACCTCTGGGAAATTGATAACATAAAGGAGATTCTGAAATTTTGGGCTTAAAGGTCCAGAAATGAGTAGGCGTCTTTGTATATTAGTAACACACAAATATCCTCCTGATCAAGTTTGAAACGCCACATATTCGAAAGAGCCTGCATCACTGCACGTGAGAGATGGAAGATAGGACAGAAAGTCTTACCCAGTCCTGTGTTACCCAGAGGAAGAATTGGGGTGTGAGGAAGGGTTGCCAAGGAATAGATCGATCCCAGGGCACACAGCTATGGTGAGGGCATGCTGCACTGGCATATGGGTCTCCGCCTCACTTACTGTAGTAATTCCCTCTTGGCACAAGTGGGCAAATTATTTAGCTGGAAGAGACAGGTTCTTCATAGGATCCCTCTGCATGGCAAAGGCCAAGGCCTGGACCTCCCTGCCACTGACCACTTTGTGAAAACACAAGCTTGGTCCTTTCACTGGCTTTGGTCCCATACCTTGAGTACCAATGAATCTCAAAAAAGGGGAGCCCTTACTTGGTTCTTCACTGTCACTCATCCTGGATTTATTCCTGGGCCACCAATAAGGGGGCTGCCCTGCACCACCCAGAACCGAAGGAACCCATGTGGCTGAGTTCAGCATCACCCCCCCCGCCCCCCTGTACTGCCACCCTCTGGCCCTTTGGGGTATCCTGGGCGTGGAAAGTGTTCGGTGAGGCAAAGGAGGGCACAAATGGTCTCTGCCATTCTGTTAAAATCAGCGCAGTTTGAGGCTGCAAAAAATAGAGCACCATGCAGCTGTACCCTTTAGAACTTTGGGGGAAAACACATATTATTTACCAGACAATAATAGATACCAGAGAATAATAATGATTATTATAGTGTTTGGGATGGTAAACGCTGTAGTTAAGGTTCCAGAATGGCTCTCATTATATCCCCGTTTTCCCAGTCCTATGAAAGCCTGAAAATTTTCTCCAAGTAGGCTGATGCTGGGCATGCTTGGTCTTCATCCAAAGGTGATTTGAATACAAAGAAACTTATTTGAGAGATATTCCTCTTTTTTTTTTTCTTGGTAGTGATTACACTAAAGAAAAAACTGCATCATTGAAAAAGCAGTTGGAGCATTCTTAAGGAAGCAATTAAAAATGGTGTTTCCCAGTCACTGGAAGAAAATGTTTAACACCTGGGTTTCTTTTTCTTTTTCTCCTTCAAAGAAAGAATTTGGAGGCCCCCTTGGACTCCAGGATTCAGTCACTCTTGGTCCCAGGCCCAGAGCTGGGGATGATTTCCCTCCCTCCATGGCAACTTCCAGGCTGTGCTCAACACAAGCCAAAGAACTGTCCCCAGAGGAAGCTACTCCTGTGACTGGACCTACTTGTGATTTCTGCAGCTCTTTCCCAATCTTTTATGGCCACTCATTTGATGGTGGTTCTTGGTGAGAGGGGAGGGGATGGAAGAGGAGGAGAGGAGAAGACGGAGCAGGAGGGACAATTGAGCTCTGTATTCAGAGATAAATACTCCCACTTCCAAATCTGCCTATGCCAAAGGAAAAGATTTCCATGGCCTTGTATTTCCACTCCTATTGCATATTTGTGGTATTTTGCATTTTCACTTTGGTTATTTAATATACGTATTAAATGTGCCCAGATCTGGTGATTTAATATGATTTGGGGAACTCAGGCACTTCCTGTCACACACATTGAGAGCTTCAAACCTTGTTTTGGGGTGATGATTATGGTCGTTGCCATTAACACCAGGATTCAGATAATGGGGCTCCAAGCACAGACTTCTATTGAGTCTTCCCAGTGGGCATCTGACCTTCTGGAGCTCATGCCAAGTTCATCTTAGAAACACCCGGAGCAAAGATCCCAGTCTCTCTGTAGCTTCCATTTCGTCATCTGTAAAGTGAGGAACTTGTAGTATATCCTCTCTGGGGTCCCTAAGCTCTATCACTTTGACAGTAACCTCGATGATTGTAAAGATGTTTGCAAATCCTGTCCCCTAACCTTTTGGTAGTCCATTCACAATTCTGATGTCCCCCCTTACTGGCGGGAAAAGGACGAGGGCCACTTTGGGGCCGCAGTAGAGGAGAACTGCTTGGTTCTCATTCATGTGGCAAAAGTGTATCGAGCACCTACCACCGGGCAGCTGTGCACTGGCGGTTGGGTGTGGGGCCTAGGCAAGATGGCCTGGGCCTTGGGCATTTGAGGGACTTCACACTTTGCTTTCTGAGCGGTAAGTGTCCTCAGCAGGCTGCATTTCAGGTGTGGGATGCAAATGAAATGAACTGGTAAGACAAAGCAGCAGAGCCTGACACCCAGGCCTGGGGAGGGTGGGTTTATTGTCTCCAGGCTTGGGTGTCTGCTCCTTTGGATGTGAGGATATGTGAACACGTCTTTGACCGGCAAGACCCGTACACAGAGCAGGGCAAGCACTTCAGCCAGCTCGTTGCCTCTGTAGGGAACTTTGGAGGAAAGAGTCCCAGCCCTGTTCACTTCCGGCAGAGTGAATCTCTGGACCTTCCTTCAGCAAACCTCAGAGCTAACCACAGAGTCCAGGGCTGGGGGTGTGGACCTCCTGAGCTCCTGGCGACCTTGCCTGGCTTCGCAGTGACCTTGAGCGACTCAGATGAGCGGCAGGCAAAGTGTGAAGTCCTGTGGGGGTGAAAGCCGCTGGGCTGTGGAGGATGCTGCGGTCCAGGGTGAGGGCGTGGTGTGCCATGCTCATTATGGTATTCCAAAAAGCAGCTCCAGTTTCATTTCCTCACTGAGAGCTGGCGGGCCGACCCCGAGGACACCGTGGGTGAAACCCAGGCTCGAATCGTGTGCTGCCTTAGCACTGGGGCCTCATGTCAGGTCTGAAGCGGCAGCCCGGGCGGGGGCTTGCTGCTCCTGGACTCACCCCAGGTTCTCCCCGGCTGGGAGGTGTGGGTGGGCAGGGATGTGACCCATGCATTCTGATGGCCTCTTCCCTTCTTTCCCCAGGAACGCTCACTCCCAGGGTACCTTGCATGAAGAGGGGGCACAAGCGGAGCAAACGATGTCATGCCATCCAGTGACACCAGCTGGTCAGCTCACCACCCTCCTCTGGCTAAAACTCAAGCAAATAAAGCCGCTTCCTGTCATTAAGCATCTCACAGGAAGCAGCCCTCCCTCGGTGGCCTCTAGCCCAGAGAAGCCAGCTCGTCTTGGACCCATCAAACGGGCCCAGCCTTCTTGCTGCCACCATCTCTGCTTCTCCCCAGAGGAACTTAGGGATCTCGCCCCTGGTTTAAAGAATGGAAAAACACCAACAAACCACAAGGACCAGAGTAGGTATCCTCCCCGCCCCATCTTCAAGGCTCGGTGGCAGTGGGGACTAGAAGATGATACCGATTGGAAAACAAGCATCTTTTTTTTTTTAAATCTTTAAAAAACAACTGCTGTGGTTTTGCTGCTACACTAAGAATTGTGATTTGCATTGTATGGTTTTGGACCTGTACTGTTCCCGTTTTGATGGCAGGGAAGGATGGTACTGGAGTCCATGCTTCGGATTCATCTCCGCCCAGCCAGGATGCACTTTTAAATGAAGAGTTAGAATATTTTATTGGCTAATATACTTTTCTTGTTATTTTTACAAAGGCCACCTTTATCCTTTTTGATGCCATATTTTCAGTGTTACACTTTTATGGCTTTTAATTTTCAATTTGACACATGTAAGAAACAGCATGGATAGTTTATACTGTGGTTTTTCAGAGACTGAATGCCAAGAGAACTCGGTAAATGTTTATTCTTCTCAGCTTTCTCTTGAAATGCCCCCAAATAGCGCCCCATTCGGGAACAGAGCAAGCGTGTTGAACTGAAGACCAAAATGCCCTCAAGGTGTAAAATAATCCGAGGGGGGAATATTTGCTGGGCGTCACGAAAGACTCGGATGAAATTTCAATCCTGATGGTTTTCGGTGATCCAGGAAGTCAGTGAGACAATCTCTCTATACGCAGAGCCCTTTCATGATAATTAGAATGGTATGGACAAACCAATGAAAACAAGAGGGAAAGTGAGAAAGATTGCCCATGATTCTGTTTCACTGTTTGCTTTCTCCTGTCATGGTTAAGAGAAATGTGCAATTCGATCCTCAGTCAGTGGGTGGAGGATAACAGGGTAGATTTACTTGTGTGCACTTGTACAGTTGTAGCTGCGAGTCCAGAGTCCTCTAGAGCCTGTGTACTGGCACTGAGTTGGTGAGACAGTCGTGGAGTACCCCATTCTGATGAGTACAGAAAACAAAACAAAAAGAAAGAAAGAAAAAATTAAGAAAAAAATCAAAAAAAAAAAGAAAACTAAAAAAAAAAAAAATCAAATCACCTTGTGATTCAGTGTATCTGTTTACTAACTCAGATAAAAGCAATTTGTTCCCTCTGGAGGGGCACAGTGCCCCGGTCCACCAGGCCAAGGAGCTTCAGCTGGAGGGTGGCGGGTCACAGGTGGGCACGGCCAGCATGGCCCACATCAGCCTTGCGACACCCCGGGCCATGGATTCAGTGTACATACTGTATTTCTATATTCTCCTTTGTACAGTCACTTAACAAGTCAAGCTACTGTTCTACAGGTGCTCCTTATTTATTAGAGCCGTGAGAGCTTGGGGACACACTGGCGAGTGACCTCGCTTTTTAAAAATGAAATTTGGGGGGGCAAGGGAAGGGAGGTGGGAGGGAGGGAAAGCTCGCAAGCCCGAGAGAGATTTATAAAAGTGAACAAACGGAAAACTTCCAGCAACAAATTCAACCAACCAACCAACCAGCCAGCCCACCCCAACGCCAAACCCACCCGTGCAGGAGGCAGCAGCCTCCCGTCTGGGTGTTCCTTTTCCTGCCGGCCCCATGACATTCTCCTCTTTCCCTGACTGGTGTCAGATTCATCAAACAAAAATAAATCTCTAAGAAAAAAAAATGCACTTACATGCGCTTATTTGGCTTTTTTATTATTATGACTATTGTTATTTGCCTTGTTACAGAAAGTGCTTATTTTTCACCCCCTGGGAGAAATTTTAAAAATGAAGCTAGTCCATTTTAAAAAGCTAGTGTGCCACAGGGAAGGCACTGGCCCTACCGATGCTGCTGTGGGGTACCACACGGACCTGGACCCGAGTGCTTCATTGCCCGCCTGCAGGGACTGCAGTCGCAGATGTGCGGTTCTTTCCCAGCATTCCCCAAACATGGTCTTTTTCGACGCAGGGTTTAAGGTTCAAGAGGTATCGTCCATGGACGGAAACATTCCCTGGAGATTCTACTCATCCCATAGTCCTCTCACCCGGTGCCTGAGGGGCCTTCTGTGTCAGCTTTCCATAAAGGACGTGAGTCACTCTGACTTTTCTTTGGGATGTGAGTCAGACAGACAATTCCTAACGTGGGACGTACACTAACACCAGTTCTAATAAATGTAAATCTAACCCAGTTCTCTAGTTATATTGATTGAAAAAACAAAGCCTAAAAAGCACATCAGCTCGTTCAGAGTCCTACACTTAGCTGATTTAGCTTCCCAAGGAATGAATGTTCGTTCAAATCTTAAACACCCCCAGTGGTTGCCCCTGTGGTCTGGTCTTGTGCTCTGACTGAGCGTGAGGGGTCATACTTATGATGGCGACTCTGGGAATTGACTGAGGCAGGTCCAGCAAGGAGCCCCCGCGTGCAGGGTCCCAATACCATGATTCATTTGGCCTCGGCCTTCGGAACAGACATCCAGGATATTGATTGTGCTTTGTTTCTAGTCTAAGGGCTTCGAGCAAACATGTTGACCCTTTCAGAAACAAAGGGTCCCTTTGTTTCAGCAAGAGAAGATGGCAGCATCTCATTAGCCATGTGTACCTTTTCCTCCTCACCCCTCTTCTGATCCTAGCGGTGTCTGAGTGAACCGCTCTCTTGGGCTACCAAAACCCAAGAACTAGGATGCTTCTGGGATCGGTAGCTAATACGCACCAAGCACAGAAACAGTAGCCTCAACCTTTACAGCCATCCTGCGAGGAAAGGACTCCTTCCTTCCGCCGTATTGTGGATGAAGGACCAGAGCGTAGCGGGTTAAGTACCACACAAGGTCACATAGCTGATGAATTGCAAAGCTAGGAGGTTTGGGGTCGTGTCCCAGGCCCTGGGGGCACCTGTGAGGACACTCACCTGCTGAATGAGAAGGGGGTTGTGGACAAGAGGGACCGCTTGGTGATTCTGTCTGCGTCTTTTTCCAGGCAGATATAATTGCATGTCCGGAGCCTGGACTCGCACTTCTCGCAGCTGCCTTCTCCCCTGGTCTAGAAGGGCAGCCAGGGCTGCACCCAGGGCCGGAAGTGCTAGCTCCTGCCACACACGCCGCGCAGTCAGAGGTACCAGCTGAGGCTGTGGCCCTTGCCACCTCACAGCTCTGTCCACTCCTGGCCCTGCCCGCCACCTCAGCTCTACACACCTGATGGAACGCAGAGCTGATTCCCCATGGCCTTTCTCTCCCCGGGCCCTGTCTTCACACACACAGCTACCTCTGCCTCAGTGGCTCCCTTCTCCCTGGGTCTTTCCCACTGTGCGGCAGCCACGCTGCACGGATCCCACCGCCTGCTCAGCTGCACCCCAGCTCTTGCCTTGCGCAAACCCACAGAGTCCTTGAGAATGGGGATCGTTTCTTACCTGCTCCCTATCTGTCAGAGCTCTCACTATTTTAAAATTGTTATTATTATTATTTTCAAAAGGAATAAACCACCCTGCAAGGCTCATTTCACAAGCCAACCGTTCAGGAAGTGATGCTGGGTTCCCAGATAACGGCTTCTCTCTTGATTTAAACTGTGACTCCAGTTTAAATCAACCCAGGCCACTTGCGGTGCTGTGTTAAAGCAGGTTATCTTGGTCCTGTGGCCCTCCTAACTTTGCCTAGTTGAAGAGCTATTCTCTGCCCTTGGAATTAAGAATGTTGGCCGAGTTGAAGTTCTGTGACACTCCTAGCCCAGTGCTAGAGGACAGAAGAACCCTGAGAATCAGAACTGTGACAGCAAAGAAGGTTTTTCCTTGTGTTTCTGATGCTCAGAGGCGGGAATTGCCTGGGTAAAGGGGGTCAGGCTCAGCTGTGTCCCTGGTTTCCATGCTGAGCACTGACTCCAGGTCACAGCGCCGTTACATGTTTCACTCAGCAGTGACTTAGAGAGGAGGTTGCTGCTTGACCCATGGACCCATTTGTGGAAGCTAAGTTGGCCTACAATACCCAGAAAATACCTCTTTTTCTGTCTTCTTGGCTGTGGGTGAAAAGAACACTTGTCACTATGTGTCATTCTTCCAACAAGGGTGGAACCTCATGGAGAAAATGGGTCATCCTGTAGGGATATTAGGGATTTGTTAGTAAGGGAGGCACTAGGGTCATCATTGTCATCATTGTCATCAGCATCATGTGACAGCCAAAGAAACAGAAGCATGGAGACCAAGGGCTTTTCTGTCCAAGGCACAGGCAGTAAGAGCCAGAGGCCAGGAGCGGGCTCCAGGGAGAGCCGCCTAACCAGGGCCTGGATCATGGACCTGGAGACTGAACTGTGACACTGAGACATCTCTGACTTTCTATCGTGTTTGTAGAGATAAAAGCTCGGCTGCTACTGCTTCTGACAGCTGGCTTTGGGTGAAACCCGAAAACTACGACTGCGGCTGAATCCGTAGGTGATTTGTGAGGGAGGAAGGTGCGTCTGCCAGCAGCCCAGAGACAGGAAGAGGAGCAAGAGGCACTCCGCACAAGTTTCGCTTTCTGTGGCTAGGAGAAAAGGACACGTGTGGCAGGGATGACATCGTGGTTCCTTCTTGTTTTAATTGTTCAAACTGTAGCCCGGGCTGTCTCCAGGGCACTTGTTTAGGGGGTGAGGGATGTTAACCAAGAGCAGCAGTGTGGCCTGGGGTCTCTAGACCATGTCACTTTACCCAGAGTGGGGGGGGGCGGGGGGCTGAATCCCAGCCCCGTAGTCAACATGGGGCTGTGCACCGGACCCCAGGCCAACTGACCGAGCCAAAGACTAGATGGCTGGCCCGGGGTGTGAGACCCCGCCATGGTCACTCAGACTGTTCAGACAATTCTCACAACAGCTCACACGGCGGCAGTGTGAGCCTCGCTTCTGAGGAAAATACAGTCCAGGGAGGTTGTGTCCTGCTCAGGCCTCTGGGCAAGGAAGTAGCACGGCTGAGATCTGAACCTTGCGCCCCCAAGTAGGGTGCCTCTCTGCACACTGTTGGCGAGCAGGTCACCAGCCCCTTAGCCTCTTGTCCACGGCAGGAGCAGCACCAAGTGCATTTCTCAGATTCCCCCCCTGTCCTCTGTCCTTCGATATCCCTTTCCAATCCCCTGGCCTCCCTCCAGCGCTTTTGCAAGGGAACCCTCGGGGGCACTGGTGTCCTGAGCAGCAGGTGAGGAGCTCCCACTCCCTAGCAGGGTGGACAAGGGCAGCTAAAGGGCAGCGTGCATGGGTCTCCGCTGGGAGGCACCGGGTCTTGGCCGTAAGAAGGACAGCCTTGAATTATTTTCCCCTAGGTCTCGCGTAAGTACGTCACATCGCACTTAAATGTTCCATTTAAAATAATTTCTCACTTCCAGTGTTGGGAATGCTTGCAAAAAGTATTGCTGAGGAAAAGGAAGGCAATCTGGAAGGCTTGCCCTGTGACCTTGTTGTAGAAAAGGAAAGTGAAGGCTGACTATATTTAGCCAGAATCTTTACATCGCAAAGTAGTCTTTCCCTTCTTTCTAGGCTTATTCAAACAAAAGGGAAGGATTACTGCAAAATAAAAACCAGGAAAACAGTTACGGGCAGGAAAAAAGAAGAACTTGATAAAACAGCAGAACCCTACTGAAGGCTTTTGAATTTCACACTCTCCAGCACCCCCAAACCCCAACCAAACCCTCTCTCCCCTTCCTCAACATGCCCACAGAGTGCCACATACAGTAGCTAGATTAGGGCTCAGTACCACAAGCCAGGAACACGATAAGATACTTTTACACTTATTGATCCTCTAAAAAGAAGAGTTTGTTTTCATGAAACTTTAATTCTTTTTTTTTTTTTTAGCCTTTTAGGCTAACTGCTACACATTTTATTCCTCTTCTTTGTGAAATGCTAATCCAGCCCAGGGTTTTGGTTTTCCGGGTGTAACTTTTCAGAAATTGTATATCTGCATAGCAACCCTGCAAGGGCTGTCTATGTCACGGTATCGCATGTCAGAAAGATGAAAAGAACTCCAAATCTAAGCTCTCCACAAACTTGGCCCTCCAGTTCGGAGGCAGAGAGCTTCTTGACCTAAACATAAATGGCAGGAGAGACATTTCAGGGCCAGAAAGGTGCAAACTTTTATCTTGTTGATGACAGAAAATGACACATGACCTCAGCTTGGCTTGGTGGGGACGATCAAACCAGAAACAAAGGCCGTATTTTTCTCTGCTCTTGTCCCTGCTGTTGGCTTCCAAGTGCAACCCGAGCCTGGATTCTGAACCCAGTGTCCAGATTAGAGATTGTTGACTCAGATTTAGTGGTGAAACGTGAGCTGGACTCTGTGGATGGCAAGCCTTAAAGGAGCAAGTTTACTTAGGCCAAGAGAGAGATTGTGTGTCAGGCAAGAGGCTGGCTTTTCTTTATCACAAACTTCCTGGTCTGCCTCTGGTTTAATAGTTTCCACCACCACCACCAAAAAAAAAAAAAAAAAGAGAGAGAGAGAGCAAGAAGCAGACAGAGTGGGAGAGGAAGAATCACTTTCAGCTCTATCTCTTTCGTATCATAAATCAGGAAATTAACAAGTGTAACTCTGCCACAGTCAAAGACAATGGACTTTTTGTATTTCTTACTGGTGGCCAGCACTTAGCATAATCAATAGAGAGCTCCACTCAGAAAGGATGAAAAATGGGGCTTCATCTAGCCATTTACGGGCTATTTCCCAGAGCTCACGCACATGGCTTTTATGAGACTCAAACACAGCTTAGCAACTTGCCTTTCGGTCTGAAGGCAGGTCATTAGGAGAGATCATTACTTCGCTTCCCTGCCTCTGTCTCTCTCTCCATTTTTACTTTGGCATTCTCCCGGCTTTTTCTTGGCTTCTGATTTCATCCCTCTTTTAGATTCTCTGCGCCTTCAGTAATTTATGTGCAAGATATTTTCCCAACCTCCAAATGTTTTTCCATTTGGCAGACCTCATCCCAAAGCCTCCACACAATGTAACTATAGAGTTCACTTATGCTAGGAAACATAAGCTTGGTTAATGGAAACGCCTAAGCAGCCAGTGCAGTGACCCTGCAACCCTGGCCATCGCCCACTGACCCTGCAGGCCACCCTGGGGACAAAAGGGGAAGGGCATCAGGAAGAGCGTCTTTTCCAGGTTACCACAGATGCTTGGCTTTCACCTTCCCTGTCTCCAAAAAGGAAAGAATTCCTTCCAAGCGCTTTCTCATATAGTTTTTGGAAGCTTCGGGGTACCATATGGAGAATTACTTCATGATCCTCCTGATTGTTTTTACGTGATCAGCTATAAATTGGATGGTTTCCTTCAGGTCTGATATTGCTACAGTACCTGCTATGGGTGGTTGGGAACAGTCACTGAGTAGGTTTGTCCTGTGTTATTCTTGATGAGAAAGAATATGCATAACCCCTCCCAGCAGGGGCTCCTGTTACTTTGGGAAATAAAAATGGGGGTGGGGGGTGGTTGGGGGGGTGGGACAGGTCATGAAAATCTCCCCACCTATCCCTCAGGTGATTGTATACATGACTTGTCCAGCCTACCAATCTGGATTTAGGACTAGGCAGTGTCCTTCCAAAGTAGAGCTTATGAGCTTCTCCCGGGGCTGGCCATGCCTCCTGGTGAGATGTGAACTGGTCAGGGGACTGGTTTCCATCCAGTCATTCACAGGACATAGCCGGACAACATCTGGCTTTTGAAACACTAGCTCACTTCATTGAGAAACTGGCACCTTTTTTCCCCCAACAGTTGCAATGGTATAAACTCTCTGTATTTTCCTGTTTTAAGAGGGAGCATGCAAAGTGTTCTCTCACTTTTGACCCAGCAAACTGTTGATCTAATAAGAAAATCAAAGGCAGAGAGTCATTCTAGTAAGGGGAAAGCTTGTGGCAAGAAACACAGTGGCAGAGGTTTTGTCTGTGTCTAGAGTTTCCTTAGGTCATTTGAGTCCTTTGGCTGTGGATGGGAGACCTAGGACAGCAGAGAGGGTTGGTGGGCTCCCCTGTACCAGCGATGCATGAGGAATGGACTTACACTGTCTCCCAAGCATCTATGTAAAAAATCATAAAAATCATACTACTGAAGATGAGTTGGCTCTGGGAACTCACACATTCAGATGTATTTTTAGGCTTTTGTTTATCTTTCTTGATTGATAAAGTAATTATCAAAATGCGTTAGAAAATAATAGCCAACTGGTGAGAAAAGGGAACAGTTGGAGGAAGCAAAGCCATGGAGGAAAAGCATCCACAGTCTCTACCTCTGGCTCTCCAGCAAAACTCCATGCAAAATTCATCTTCTGCTTGTCTTTTTTTTGGGAGGGGGGGAGCTGATCGGGCATCTGGCTTAATCAATCTCCCCATCACCCAGGACATGATTAACTCCCTCCGAAAGGCTGTCTCTGAGTCCTCCATCCCCTTTCCTCGCCTCGCCTCTGCTCTGAAGTCTGTTGCTGGCTAACCAGAATCCCAGCAGATGTTTGTGTTTTATGAGCCAAATGGGAGCCTGAAGGATCAACCAGATACCAGCCCTGCTGAGAGGGGGAGCCAGGCCATCTGACATCGAGAACGCGGAACACCAGAACACCGGCCGTCCAGCAGGGGTGGGCTGCCAGGGAACAGAAGGAGGCCTAGATAATTAGCTGGCACTACCAACGCGTTGGCCCATTGCTCCGTCCTTCTGAAGAGGCCTACAATGGAGGCGCAGGGAGGTCCACCCCTCTGGCTGGCAGTCCTGGTCCATGACGGCTTCCTCGCATGCCAGAGCACCATGTGGCACCCTGATTGGCTCCTGGCACAGGAATGAGCAGGAGGCTAAGGACATCTACCCTGGATCTGGCTCAGAAGGGCCGCCTCAGTAGACATCTTAGTCCTCACACCACTGCAGGGCCAAGCTAGGAGAATGGACAGAGTGCAGGTAGACCAGATGGACAAGTTGCGTTTCTCTCCAAGCTCCACTGCTAATTGCTGTGTGCTATTGGCTGTGTTGGTGTGGGATGTCTCTGAGGCTTGGTTTCTCCACTAGTAATGTGGATGTGGTAACACCTCCTCCTGAGGTTACTTCCGGGATGAAATGACAGTGAGTGTGCTAGCTCTGGACCTCAGATGCTTTCCTCACTTCCCGCTCCGCTTTGTGTGCCAGGGACCTGAGCCTAGCTCAGTTCAGCTCATGGGAGACTGGGGAGGTGTTTCTTCCCTCTGTCCCTGCCTGAGACAGCTTCCCAGCAGCAGTTTTCTTTCTTCCACGTTTCCTGTCCCCTCTGGAAAGCCCTTCCAGTGGCTCCATCCAACGGGCCCTTGACAGTTTCTCAGCTCTCTGTCACCTCTGTGGGCAGTTCCCTTCATGGCATTCCCTTGGGTAGAAATGTGGGAGCTTTCTGGTTCCCTGGCAGACCCCTCCCTCGAGACTGTCTCTCACCTAGAGGGCATCAGGCCTCCTAGAGTCACCATGCCAGTGAGTGGAAGCCACAGGACAGCTCCCACGAAGAGTCAGCTTCAAGAGTTTGACTGTAACACCAGCATCTTCCTGGGCCAGTTGTCAGCCTGAAACAATTTCCAGAGACCGTCTTCATCTTGGGACTTTATAAAGATAGAAAAATAGGATAGAACTCGATATAGTTTTTCTTTTTATCAGTTTGCACACTAAAAGTGCCCGGTACCCTTCCACATACTCCTTGCTAAGGAAGCGCGGTGTCCGTGAATCGGGACTCAGGCTCTGCAGATGTTTCTCTGCATCTGTGTTGCTACTGCTCCACACCAGGCAGCATTTCTTGGACTGATTCAGCCTTTCAGTGTGGGTTGTCCCTGTCAGCTGCTGTCGCCTCAGCCCGTGGCCCAGGTCCTGTCGGCCACTAGCCCTCTATGTCTGCATCCTGTCTTTCGGTCCCGCTGTGCTGTGAGGGTGGGGACCTTTGTTCTACAGTCCTTTTGGCAGGAAGAATCACTTCCTTATTGGAGTCAGAATTGAAAATGGATTTCCCCAATGGGCAGAGAGAGGCCTGTGTTTCCTGTGCACTGTAATCAATCGGCTGCCCGGGCTCAGGCCCTCCTTGCTTAACCATTTCCTGCCCAACGCCAGGAAGGCTGCAGAGCAGCTCTGGGAGCGTTTGTGTGTTTTCTAGGTGTCAGTCACTCCCCTGTGAGGGGGGCCCAGGGGACCGCCTGGGTTACCAAGCTGCCTTGGCTCCCTGCTCCTGCCACATGAGAGGACTTGGAGCCCAAGCTCTGTGGAACAGAAAAGGCTGAGTCTCGAGGAAAGGGGCAGGCACTGGGGACAGCAGGATCCTTGCTTGAGGAGGGTGTGTAGTGTTTCACTATCATCCCTACAGGCAGACGCTTGTCATTTCACCTCAGACAAGGCTTGGAAAGCACCCACCGTGCGTGAGGCTTCTTTCCCCCCATGGTCGACCTGCCCTTCATGCAGTCCCCACGGACGGTACAGTGACCACACAGCACAGCGCACTTTACGCTGAAGATGAGTGGCGACATCTGAGAGCCAGTCAGGCTTTGGTTCTTCATTCTGTTCAGCATCATTTTTGTGCCTAGGAGGCCGAGGTATGGAGAAACGTGGATCCACCCAGTGACAAGCTTCTTGTGAGTGGCAGTGTCGAGGTGACAGTCTGGGTCTTTGTGAACTCTCAGTCTAGTGCTCCTTCCTGCAGCTCCTCTGGCAATGAAAACAACAAAAGCGTTTGCTGCCTTGGGGGGTATGCACTGTGGCCCAAAGATGTAAAGTTCAGAGAAGATCAGTGGTGTACTGGTAAGCGTTTAACCACGACTCCAAGGCGGAGGGGAAGTGCGCTTATACAAATGCACGTAAATTCATCGTGAGTTTTGCCGTCACCAAGATCCTATAGCAAACAGTTTGCAAAAAAATAATAAAATACACAACACCCGCCTAAATTCCACAGAGCCAATTGATTCTCACTGAATGCTTTTGTTGATTTTTGCTGAGTTCTTGGAACCGAATCTGGCTGCAAATGCTGAATGAGTGTAGCTCTGGCATTAAGGTTGAATAATGTTTTCTACTGTGTTAATGAATGAGATAAAAGTGAAACTAGCAAGACACAGGTTGGAACTTTGCTCATTTATCAATGTCATGAGTGACTTCTTTCCTAAATCAGATAACAATGTTCAAACGCTGGGAAGATATTTCCTCCACATTTTGTGTCATTCACCATGTCGCAGACACAGATATGATAGACTTTTAAATTTCATTCTCATTATTAACACTTTCCATCCTTTTTTTCAGTCAAAGCAAACAACAAAACGATACACCAAGACCTGATTTCTAGCATTTGTCAGTTGACGTCTGTCTGGTAAATATTCTCACCATGACAGATTTCAGATCGTCAGTATGATGTCATTAGACTCAGAGTGAGTGAGACGCGCGTGGTACACACGTTATGTAATAGTTTCACCTCCAGAAACGGCAGATGCAAGAACGAACCTGGAGAATAATGTAATGTAGGGAAAGAACTGAAAAGCCATATGCTTTTAGCATTGCTTAACTTTATTTTAAATGACTTAACTTTAAAATGCGAGTATTATCCAATAATATCTACATTTAGAAGTGGCAAATTTACAGTTGGCTTTTGTGAGTGAATAGAGCCCTTTTTCAACCCACCACTCCCAGATGGACAGGACGGACCTGCCCCTCCTTTTGCTCCTTCGCAGTGTACAGCTCAGATCACGGGACAGGGGTGACCAGCCCGACCTCTACTTGGATCAAGGCAGAGGCCAGACCGATGCTGCGAGGTGGAGCGTGAATTTAAGATCATGACAGATTCCACATAGTAGGTAACCAATGGTGGTGTTGTTTCTGAACATTTCCCCAAATGCCACAGAAAATAGTTATTAGGTAATCACAGAGATGGAAAAGGAAGCTGTAAAGAAAAGAAGAAAATAAATAGTTGCTAATTTTTAATAGTTGCCCTTTATTAAGAAAATGACTTGCTGACACCAAATTCTGGGCTGGCTTTTGTGGACACTCCATGGCTGCTGGTCCCACTGCCCTTCCCCAGGCCTGCTGTGGTGACAGGGCCCTCAGAGACTCTCTGTGCAAAGATCTGACCTCTTTGGCAGGAGAGGATGAGATTACCGGAGCTTTGGATCCATTTTTGGATCAAATGGAAACCTCAGGCTAATCTTCAGCGTGTCCCTCTCCTCTTACACAGCTGGCCTCGCCGTGAGGGTGAGGTTGGCGAGGGCTCACCGCCCCAGGCCGGGGCGGAAGTGGGAGGCACAGGCTCCAGAGGCCCGTGGAGCCCCTTTCCTCCTCAGCAGCACCCTGCACACCGGGGAACCCGTGGCTCCATGCACGACTCCAGAGTCGCTCCCTTGGCTGATGTCCCAGGCAGAGCTGCCCACATGCTCTTCCTTTCTCCCCCTGGACTTGTTGTCATTGGCCACACCTTTCACTTGTCCCGGTCCTCAGGAGGACAGAGGGCTCCTCCAGGAAAAGGGTCTCCTTGTGTCAGTGCCTGGTGCATAGATGGGACAAATAGATCTTAGACCTTATGTCATTTGGTTTCATGGTGCTCAGCTCAGGTGTACACAAGAATCACACAAAAAAATAAATGAAAGCACAGATCCCAGGCCTCAGCCTGGTGAGTTTCCCAATCTGCTTCTTTTAATGAGACCACGCTAAGCAATCCGGGCTGGTTCTTCTACTGGATGGGGAGACAAGGCTAGAATTACATGACCAGCAGCTCCTTAGTATGTTGGAGAGACCATGATGTTTCAGATGGAACCTTTTCGCGTCCTTACGAAGCTTACTAAGCAAGGAACAGCCACACTGAGGATTGCTGTAAGGAATATCAAAAACCCCTTCAGCTGAAGTCAGACACACCACATTTTAGACCGGTGGCAAGATTTCTCCGCAGTTAGATGTTTCTGTTAAATTGGTTTGAGTTCAGACCCCAGCACCCATTTCCGGTCACTCTTAGAATCTTCCTAGAATTCCAAGTGATTTCTTGCCAACAGAACAACTCACATTTGGATCAAGGTGTAGGCTGAACCCATGCCGAAAGGCAGAGGGCAGATTTAAGAACATGAGTGAGATTCCACATAGGAGATGACCAAAGGTGCTGTTTCTGGACATTTTCCCAAACGCCACTGAAACGTCTTGGTGGTGTCCACAAAGGTCCACTCACAACAGCCTCCATTTCTGCTGGAGGGTCCTTCGTGGTAGCAGAAGTGGGGTCTCCAAGTGGACCCACTGTTTAGTTGTCTGGTTTCTGCCTATTTCTTTAGCAAATCCTTATTTGCTGGCAGTTGTTCGGAGAGCACTGTGTGTGCTGATATCTGCCTTGGGCAGCAGGTGCCACCTAGAGGGCCACTCTGTCTTAAAGTGACACAGCCCTGAGAAGACTCAGCGGACCCCATGAGGGCTTATGCCAGCCTTTAGCAGTTTTGATGCTGCAGGTGCGGAGAGGAGGGTTTTGGGGTGAGCCTGGTGGGTCCAAGCACTCTGAGCCGAGCCTTGCTCCATGTGATTCTATAGCAGGAACCCGTGGTGACAGAGGTTCTATTTCTTGCCACAAGGTGTCAGTAAAGGGTTGGTCAGATAATGCCTCTGTTAGCAGGAGCTAGGAGACAGCCCCAGCACACAGGAAAGGAGATCGCTGATTGCTTTTCAAAATTCCTAGCGTGGAGACAGTGCCTTTCTGATTAGCTGTAGCCGGGTGATTAAGTTACCAAAAGATCTTCGCTCAGATCTTTCTTCAATCCTGCCTTTCCACTAACCGCCTATCTCTCTCTACCTTTGGATGAAAAAGATCTCTCCTGTCAGGCATCTTGAGCTACAGCTTGAAAAGGTCCAAGCATGTGGAGGATTCTGAGATAACACGAGAGAGACCAAACCACGGAGGGTGTGTGGAGACAGAATAGTGCAGGACAGTCATTTTTTAAACAAATCGGAAAGTTACTTCTTGTTCATCTACTTACTAGTTGCTTACTGGCTATCTTGAGTTTGTCTTCCTGACCAAAAAAATAGCATCTTCCCCATTTTCTCCATTGGCAGAGGGTTGTTATTTGGATCAAATGAAATAGATTTATTTGCAAATTCTGAATAGATGCGGGTGCAGTGTTGAGGCTCCTATAACCTGACCTGTGTCACGGGGCGCAGATCCTGAAGCAGGGAGCATCGGCTGAGTCTTCTCCCAGCAGGTCATGTGGTGTCTCCAGTGTGAGCCGCCAGCCATCAACTTCTGATCCAGCCTGATAGAGTCACCTTCCAACCAGATTCTTCCTGGACGCCTTCCGTGGCTTGTGGCCAAGTGGAAAGCTGGCAGGGGATGCTTGCTCTTCCTTCTTCACTGAGCCTGCTTTTCCATCTTGGATGACAGTGAATTGCACATTTTAGAATGTAAGTTTTTCCTGTAGGACATTATCCCCAATGGTGGAGTGATGGAGAAAAACAGGAGATGAAGTCAGGGGTAGCTGAGTAGCGTACTGACTTATAAACCCATGGAATGGAATGAAAGCATTTTTTCCATGGGTGGAGCTACTTATGAGGTTCTGGCTGGCTGAATCCCCAAGTAGATGAGACTTTGATTCCTGAGCAATAGAAATAGCAAGAATTAATTTCCTCTTTTGTGCCTCTTTCTAAAACACAGAACCTAGATCATGTCAAAATCTCTCCCAGTCACAGGCTGATCTAAAACCCACCTTTGTGATGAATGGCGCACATCGTACAGGGATCGTGGCGAAGACCAGCTGAGGCTGTTGCTACTGGTCACCGCTCTGTGGAGCTCTCTCGATGGCCCACCTTTGGTGGAAATGAAGGACCTCTGAAAATTGCCCCCTGCACAGTTCTGATGGGGTTTTGACTGAAATTTTACTAAGCCATACATAAATAGTGGGGAAAATGACATCTTTATGATGCAGAGTTTTCCCACCATGAGCAGAGTACAGCCTTCTATTTATTCAATTTCTCTTATAACTTTCAACACAAACATTAAAGTTTTCTTATAAATACCTTGGGAACTTCATGTTGGATTTATTCTTAGGTGAATTACCCATGTCACTGACATTATAAAGGAATCTTTAAGAAAACCTATATTTTCTGATTCTTGCTCATATGGTAGGCATGTCCCTGCCGATAGCAGTCGATAGAAAGGTTCTGAGTTCTCGTAGTTTTTCTATTGTTTTTGGTTTTCTATATCTATGTGAAGAATCATATATTAATAACATTTAAGATTTTTCTTTTAGATTCTAACAAGTGTTTGCTTGTTTGTTTGGGTTTTTTTACAGTGCTAATTAAAATCTTTAAGTCATCATCGTAGTTGTCTTCACTTGAAGGAAATTTTTTGGTAGATTATCCCATTTTGAAATAATTTTAGATTTCTACAGAAGTTGCACAGCCAATGCAAACAATCCCCATTCAACACTCACCCAGTTTGCAGTCTCGTTAAAGCCTGACTTAACGATGACATAATATTCATGTCAAAACCAAATTAGTGGCTGAACTCTGGACCTGTTCAGAACCACTAGTTCTTCTAAAAGAACATTGTCATTAATTCCCCTCAAAGTACTCCTTATGCCCCACCGTTCTTGTGACTTCCTGAAGCAGTCGTGGAAGTCCTTTTTCATGAGTGTCTTTAGCTGTGAATAAGGTGGCTGGTGACATAACATAATCAATAGGGCCGGGGATTTAGCTCTGTGGCTTAAGTGCCTGCCAGGCAAGCGCGAGGTCATGAGTTCGATCCCCGGTACCAAAAAAACCCAAAAAACAAAAAACAAAAAAGCAAGACAAACATAATCAGTGTACAAGCCTGCATTTCCACCGAATGGCACTTAGCAGCATCATTCAACATAGTTTTTAAAAAATCATACCTCGCAAAGACATTCAGAAGAGAGGAACTCTGAAACTGCTTCAAAAAGCATCAAGAATGATGTAATAAAGTGCGTTCAAAGTGAGGGGGCATATTTCGAGGGCATTTTCAATGTGCCTTTTATCGTAAAAAATTTTTACATTTAAATATTCATTGCATTTTTCCACACCCTGGTGTATTACCTGAAATTCTCCTTCCATTCTTTGTGTATTTAATAATTTATTTTTATGAGTCTGGGTATTTATTTATTTATTGGGTTTCTTTGAGGCAGGTTCTCACTATGTAGTTCAAGCCACCTTGAACTGACTCACGTAGCCCAGGCTGACCTCGAACTCATGTTGATCCTCCTGCTTCAGCCTCCCAAGGGCTAGAATCTCAGGCATGTGCCATTGTGAGGTTTTTAATACTTTGGCTATATTACGTTATTTATGTTTTTGCTCAGATTGTCTCAGGTTGATCACTGGGGCACTTTCAAGTTGACTCCCTTGTCCTCTGACATGGCCCTATTCTTCTTATTAAAAAAACATTTTCTTACCTTCTCACAATACAGTGTGCTATAAGCCCAGTTGTATTTTCCCTGTACTGCTCTTAAAATTGGCCATTTCTCAACGAGTTCCTTTTATCTTTTGGAGATTGGAAATCGGAAACCAATATCTGGGTGATTTGTGTGCTCATTAGAATTGGCACATTACTGCTTCTAAGTCTCTCAGCTGACAACTGAGAATATGTGTGACATAATTCCGTGCATCTACGCAAATCTATAATTATGTCTGCAGCTATTCATTTGCATCTTTATTAAGCTCAGCATGAGTCTCGCACTGACGCCTCTAACCCTAATCCAGTTCTACATGGTTCTTTCTAGGCTTTTTTCTTCATTCTCTACAGTTTCCCTCTCTAGCAGGGAGAAGCTTAGCTTCTACCATTCAGCCCTGATTTAATTATGAGGGAATAGTTTTAAGTCTCACGGACTATTCTTTGGCAGGTTAAAGATGGTTCCCTTCCATTCCTAGTTTATTCAGAAGTTTTTAATCTTGAATTATTAGGTCATATATTTTAAGTCCGTCATTCACTGAAATGATACCATGAAATGTTAAAATGAGAACATGAAATGATAAACCCTCTTCATCTCTCTGGGTTAAGACCAGCTTCATAATGGAATGTTTTATTTGACCGAAGTACATGAAATTAGTGTTTTCCGTTAGTCAAAAATGGTCAAGTATCAGCCACCCAACACATTGCTGGATTTTGTTTGCTAACGATTGGTTTAGAGCTTCTGTATGTATGCTTGTGAGATTACCATGTAATGTTCCTGTCGCTCACTGTTTCTACCTGAAATATAAGGTTTTGCTCTGAGAAGCAAGGAATATTGCTTAAATAATCACCAGTGAAGGCTGTAAGGATGAAGATTATAACCCCCAGAAAGAAAGGAAAGAGTGAAAGAGCAGAGAAACGGAGGAAGCAGTGGGCAGTGGTGGCAGAGAGGAGGAAGAGTCTGGTTAGTTTTAGAGGAAGCCCCAGGCTGCCATGCGGTGCGGGAACTTCTGCATTGGTACCACCAGGGTCACGAAGGCCACTCTCACCCCTCCAATGCTGCCCACGCATCCTTAGAGGGCAGTGATGGTGAGGGTACTGAACACACTTCTCTGGAGATGAAGCCACCCTGTGCAGAAGACTTGGGAGCTTCACACCCTGCCTACTACCTTGGGTGGACACGGACTTCCGTTTCCCAGCCGGCCTTTCTCCTTTCTCAGGTAACAGCAGGTTTGCTTTCCTCAGAGAATTGCTCTTCCACACCAACGTTATAGATTCTGATGAAGTCACATCCCTGCACCCTGCCTCCCCCGCTGCTGCCAGAATACGCCTGCAGCTCAGGCTTGGTCGGTTATAAAACCCTCATCCCCATGCTGACAGGAAACCTGAGTGTGTCCAGTTAGAGCGCCTCCAGGACAGCCAGTGTGCAGACGGTGTGACACAATTTCCTCTTTGGCCTCTTAAACCCTGGGCTGGAAGGACTGTCCTATGTGTCAGCCCCTGGAGGAGTCTGGAGACAGACACAGTGACACAGGTACAGATGGTCCTGCTGATGGGCTTTGAGTCCCTGGACCCGCCTCACTCACTCCAGTGAGATTAGCTATAAATAACTCCCTCTTTGTTTGCTTAAATCTATGCTAAACTGGGTCTTCTGACACATTTGTGGTTAAATAAGCCGAGTAAGGTCAGGACTGAGAATGTGCTAGCTGTTCTGATGTCCTCAGTTTTCAGATTTCAGGGGACATAGCAGAGGTAGCTGGTGACAGTTCTTCGAACAAGCTGTCCTTACTCACCGGTGGGTGGGAAGTGGGGTTCCTTAATAGAGGGCCCTTCATAGAGACCCCAGTCTGGTAGTAAGAAGAAATCTGGAGGCTGATGGTAGAACTCAGTGGTAGAGCATTTGCCTAACGTGTGAAGCTCTGAATCTGATTCTCAGCCCCTTAAGACAAACAAACAAACAACAAACAAACACGAAACGACCCTGAACTCCTGCGCCATGTCGGTGACGAACATGTGGAGCATTGACCTTGATACCAATAATGGCACCGTAAAATCCAAACGCGTGTAAAGAGGTGCGTATACCTGGGCATTCTTTTGTTCGTTGTAAGCATGCTTAAAGAGGACATTGTCCCCTCTCAGATAGGCCACTGCAGCTGAGATTATTTAATCAAGGAGGAAGTGGGAGACCCTCTTTTCTTTGAGGAAGAACCTCATAATGTCTACCACATAATGTCCCATCTCTCCCCTTGCCCTAGGTCCGAGCACGCTGACGCACATCTGGGTTGAGTCAGTTGTACAGGCAACTTTTCTGTGTAAAAGCAAGTTGTGAGATACCAAATCCCAGGGAAAATATCCCATGAGCAACAAGGCCGTTCAATTTATTTTCTTCTTGCGACGCATCATGTGACTTTACCATCACTGCGCAAGAGACTCAGAAACATTGAGTGGTTTATCTAAGGTTAGAGAACAAGGTTTTCTTAAGAGTAAACTTTTGATAATAAAAAAGTACAAGAAATTATCTTTAAAAACCAATAAAAATTAAGGAAACAAAGGTCATTTGAAATCCATCATTCAGAGACAAGTGACAATCATGTAAGTGATATTTATATTTTCCTGTATATCACTCAGATTCATTGCTTTTTTCTTTAGTTTTTTTCTTTCTTTCTTTTCTTTTCTTTTTTTTCTTTGAGACAGGGTCTCCCTATATAATTCAGATTGGCCTTGAACTCATTATGTAGCCCAGGCCAGCCTGCCTCTGCTTCCAAGTGCTAGGATTTCAGGCATGTGCCACCACCCCCAGCCTCAGATTTATTTCTAATAAACAGTAAGCTTTATTGAATTCAGACCAGAGCCAAAGTTCCTTGATGCCTTTTTAAAAATATTTACAATTTTTTATTATGACATATCTCAGACATACAAGTATAGAAAATAATGTGGCAAACATTCATAAATCAGAACTGGGGGATTGCTCTTGCCTAGTGTTTGTGCAGCCCTGGGCTGTTTCCAGTTCTATAAAGAAAAAAAATCATTGATACAAGGTCTATATAGCATATTGTATATTTCACTCAGATCCCTTTTGTTTTAATAAAGCCTAACAGCACAGGTTAAGTCTTTTCTTCTGAACTCCTCCTTCATCTTTTACACCTTTCTGAAGACAACAACTATCCTTTCAGTATTAGATTAGTGGAATAATCGTGTGTGTGTGTGTGTGTGTGTGTGTGTGTGTGTGTGTGTGTGAAGAGGAAAATCTCCCAAATCCCTCCATCCATCTCACCTTTTGTCCTGATTGCAAGATGGTCACTCATATTGGAGGGTCTCGCGCTTTACCGATTGACATGCTACTCTCACCCGGAAATACCTTCACAGACACATCCCCAGAGAGTATTTAATCTGGGCACCTTGTGACCCAGCCAAGCTGATATGTAAAATTAATCATTGTGTATTTTTAATGTTTCCATATATGCTTAAACAGAGTACCATTTTTGTGTCTTTTAAGAGTCAAACAAATTATACTAATACGTCTCTTTCCGTGTTCATTTTGGCCACTCACCACTCTATTCCCGAGATTTATTAAAATTGCTACATCTATTAATTGTTGGTTGATTGATCGTGTAGGAGTCTACTGAGTGATATAGCAGAGTTCTATTTATCTATCCCCTTGTTAATAGACTTTTAGATTATTCCAAAGAGCCAAGGTTATTCTGATGCTTTGCTCTCTCATAAAATTGACGTGAATGTTTGTCCTCACTGCTCTGTGGATATCTGTGAATTTCTGGGAGTAGAATATTGAGGCTGTAATGCAGGAATGTCTTCAGCTTTATTAGTCATCTCCAACTTGCTATCTACAACAGTTTCACATGTTGTGGATTCAGGTTCTGGTCATCCACACTCACATTTCCTTAATTTTCAGTGGCTTTGGTCATCTTTCTATTTGAAGACTACAGACACACCTCCCCTAAAGCCTTACAAAACGGGGTACACACTCTTCACGGTGTTCACCCCCACCCTGTGGCCCGCAGGCTGAAATCCAGGGTTAGCTAACTTGGAAGCTATTGTCACCGCTTCAGTGGAAACACACCAAGACCTTTCTTCAGCTTTGTTGGCAGGAACGCCAGGAGAATGTGAAAGTGAACCCCGAGAGCTTAGACCAAGGAAGGGGAGCCATAAGGCTGCTCATGGAAGATCTTCCCTACACGAGCCCCTCACCTGGGTGTCCTGGGACCCAATGTTGCAGCAAGGATATTACTGAGCCTCAGTTTCCTTGCAAGTTACTGACAGTGGTAGTCTACAGTAACGGACGGGACAAGTCTACTGCCATGTACACAGTAGATCTAGACATTTCTGCCTGTCGAAGTACTTCCTCCGTGGCTTCCTTCAGGTGGGCGAGGTTGGTAAAATAAAATCTCTGTCCACTGTCAGCTTTTGGATGAGGTTTTCTATAAATACCCAAGGCGGACTCATCAGTGGCAGACCTTTGGGGGACCCAGCGTTGGCATCATACTTGGAAGGGGTGACAGAGGGAATTCTCCTCCTTTGACTCCCACCAGGATCCTCATCAGGAGCCAGGCAAGTCTTCATTCTTCCCTGCCGCCCATGTTCACGATCACCGGGCACGGAGCTGACTGCTCCAATGATCACGATTCTCACTGAGCCTCCCATCTCCAGGATTTCCTTCTGTCCTCCTGTTACCACTGCTTAGATGGCTCGAAGACCAGGAGCTCCGCTCCCAGAAGTGAGTAGGAATGGCCCAAGGCGGTGAGGCTGAAAGCACCCAGCCACCTGCGTCCAGTAGAGCTGGTCATACAGCAGAGCGCAAAAGTAAAGGATGCACATTGAGACAGTGGCTACAAATGAAGAGTCAGAGTCCCTGGCTCTCCTTAAGTGGAACCTCTGACCCGCATTGCTCTGTGATGTAAGTGGAAAGGTGAGGGTAGAGGATTTCAGCAAGTTCAAGGCCAGTCGGGGCTATATGGATACCCTGGCTCAAAAAAAAAAAAATACATAAATAAATAAATGATAGGAGACACCTGGGGATTTGGGTTTCTCCCTAACTCTCACCATTCAAACCACCCCTGATTACCATGTTCTTATCTCAGGTGAGCAAACTGGGGCTTAGAGGGGCTGTGACTTGCTCCAAATATGAGTTAGAAGACAAGATGCAAACTCTGGTCTCCCTGTCTGCAGAGTCCCTTCTTTCCAGATTCTTTCCCTGTGGCCCTGTTTCTGCCTGTACTTTAGTGGCCATTTGGAACTTTCTCTCATCCTTGCGATATTTCATTTTGTCGAATTGTCACTCATTGTTACTTGTCTTCTACACTGGCTGCCCTTTGCACTTCTGTCATTTCCTTGCGAGGACCTGTGTGCTGCCCTCTGTGGGTGACACTGAGAAACCAAATCACCTATAAGGGGCTGTGGAAGCCATCTCCCCCAGGGAGCCTGGTGACCACCTGTCGAGGTGTTTAATAGGAAAGATGCATCAATCGACTTTGGCTTCACTGCCTGCCTGTCCTGGTAGTGGTCAGTCCTGCTTGCAGGGTGCAGTTCTCTTTTTCCTTCAAAAGACCCTTTTCTCCCTGAGGACTTCTTTTGGTAGATCTCTTTTTCTTTCTCCTCTTCTCTCCTCTCCTTTCCTTCTTTTTTCTTTTTCTTTCTTTCTTCTCTTTCTTTTCTATTTTCTTTTTTGGAACTGAACTCAGGGCCTTGCACTCACCAGGCAGGCACTGGGCCCCTGAGCTACATGCCAGCCCTGCATCTCCTTTTCATTTTTGCTCTAAAGTAGATAAAAATCTTTCCTCTTCACAAATTCCCTGACCAATTCATAGATGGGAACAAATAAGAACCTGGAAAAGACAGCCGGGCCCTGTCCCATCCAGTGCCAGCGGTACCGTCATGAGCTACTTACTGGGGGAGCAGAGCCTTGGTACCCCAGGTCCGAAGGGGAAGGGCCACAGCTGGCATGGAGGCCTCTCCTTTGAGCACCCAAATACAGTAAATGGGAATGAGCTTCCTGTCAGTTCTCCTCAGAATCACCCTGAGGAGGGTGCGGTCATCTAGCAAGACCGGTCCACCTACAGGGGCACCACATATTCACTGATGGGGCTCCTGCCAGCCCTCAGGTGAGGTCACCTGCTTGAACTGTCCTCTACGTGCTCACCTGGGCTCCGGGTACCCCAGAGGGACAGTGACCAAGCCTGAGCACCAGGAGGGGCTGCTGTGGCGCCTCCCCCACCACTCCTTTCCGCTTTCCCCAGGCCCTGCCCAGGAGTTTCCTCTGGGCTCGGGCTGCAGGCTGTTTGTCCAGTGAAACCCCCAGCCAGGAACTGGCTGGTGTCAGTAGAGCTGTCTTTTAGACGGACGGACACCGCCCAGCTGCATAATCAAATCTTAGGGGACTGAATGGGAAATCAGAGCTTGGAATTCCATCCAGAGCCCTGAGCAGCATCTCAGGTCCATCACTCACATTCCTGCTCCAAGAAGAGCCGCTCAGGAGGCCCTGCAGGGACCCTGCACCCCAGCCACTGCAGCCATGGTCACTGCATGTAGACAGCAGGTCAAGAGTGTGTCCCGCAGACTGAAGCTCCCTGTGGGACACAGTGGAATTCTGTGTCCTAAAGACAGGGGACAGAACCCTGGTGCCCGGGCCCTGCCCCTCTCTTGAAGCTCAGGCCTCCCTCGCAGGCTCCTGACCAGCACAGGGCTGGACGAAGCCCACTGAGGATTTTCGGAGCTTTTACTGGATGTGTCTTTAAAGCATCCCATTTTAATGAGGAAATCTTGCATCTGCCACCCTGTTTCCAGGAGACAGGTTTGGAAGGAATTTTCACAAGTCACAAAGGCCCTTGGAAACGTGTTTTTCTGGTGGAAAATATCATGCTAAAAGACATCCACAGAAATGCACTCACTGGGGCGGGAGTGGAGGAGGCAGAGGTGTGACCAAAGGGGAAAAGGGTCCAACCGGAAATATGTAAAGGCTGACTCAGCCGGAGAACACAGAGTCCTGCTCAGGGGAAGTTATGTGCCGCTCTAAGGAATGCTGGGCCTGGAGGATGTCGCCTGGCAGGGGTGGAGAGAGGGAAACCCAGCAAGAGAACTCGCACTCATCTCCTCTGGCGCTTTTTGAGTCAAAAAAGAAAAAAATAAAACCAACAGCAATCGCTGAACTGGAAAATCTGTGGAGATGGAGCCCCAGATCTGCTGGGCTTACGTCCCCGAGTGGGGTGTATTCAGAAACAGCCCCTCTGGAGGCGAGGCCCAGAGAGAAAACCTCCAGTGCACATTCGCACGGTTCCCACTTACTTCCCACGTATTTGTCGCCAGCTTCCCTTGCCGCATCTCCAACAACCTCCACGGCATTTCTTCTGGGCTTCATGGCACATTCACTCCAACACCACACGGGCCAGCGGTGCCATCTTGGTAGGAGCGTCACGTTGGTAGGAGCGTCACCTGGCTCTTCTCTGAGATTCCCTCAGGAAAGAACTGAGTGAACAGTCACAAACACACGCAGATATGTTGGGATTGAAACACCAGCAGAAGCCAAGAGATAGGGTGAGAGGTTAGAGAGACACAATTCATAGACTACTTTAAAAGCCCTGTCAGAAAGTGTCAAGTGAGAGTCACGGGGTTAATGGAGGTTGACTGAGAGAGTGGCCTTCCAGGATAGCTAAGGCCGTGCAAAGTATCTGTCAAGGCTGCTGAGGGGAGGGACTGGGAGCTGCCAGTGATTCAGAGCAGGCTTTTACAAGCCTATGAATTTACTCTCAGTGGACACAATCTCATGTCAGTCGGTGAGGAAACAGGTACCTTTCCCGGCCTCTTTGGGCTACAAGGTCCAAACCAGCAAATGAGGGAGGAGGGGGGGAGGGGACAAGACTAACATAGCTCTGCAAATTTCAGATACAAACACCGGTCTGAGTGATACACAACTGACATTTTCAATGTGCTTCTTTTAATCCAGGTTTTGTTAATGAGATGCTACTTGTAGATGCAAAATTTTAAGGATATGGTCTTCAGCCCTGGGAGAAAGAAACTATAATTTATAGCTTTGGGATTCACTGATTCACTGCTGCTAATAAAACATTGCTGTCAGACCTGTGAGGCTAAAACGTGCAACAGAGCTACAGTCAGATTCACTGGGCCCGGGATTTAGCTCAGTGGCTTAAGTGCTTGCCTGGCAAGCGCGAGGTCATGAGTTCAATCCCCGGTACCGCCCCCCCACCAAAAAAAAAGTACTAAAAAAAAGAAAAAAGATTCTCTTCTCCATTCCCCGACCCAGGGGAAGTTATAGAACTATTTCTCATTTAAGTAGCCTTCATCTTTCAATATATTTTATTGCTTCAACTAATAGATTAACAATAAGTTAGGAGCTACTCCCGATGGAAATCGAATCAACCTTGGTGAAGAGTTCAAGGAGAAAAGCAATTCCACGTAAAAAATGACTTTTTTATGAAAGGGGTAATGGAAAAATGTGCGAGTTCACTGAGCACTAAAATGAATGGAAGATTCTAGAGAACAGAAAGCAAAGATCTGCTCACGCTTATGGCATGCAACGGCATTTTAAGTTCCTAGAATGGAGCAATATCTCTTTCACAGTGATTTACATTGTAGGTGGGAAATTCTCTTTTCTGGTAACTTGCCCAAGAAAATCAACCTTAAACACTTTACACCACTTCAATTCTTAGGAGAAAGATCCCTGAAGTAGGTCATCATCTGAGTCCCAGTTATATAAACTGTAATTCCTCTCTTCCCTAAGACTTCTAGTCGTTTCCCCCAGCTCTGGGATTTAAAGGGGTTCTGGTCACATCCTGTTGTTCTACTAAATTATAGGCCCCAAGTCTAGTAGAGCAGGACAGGGCAGGGTCTGAAGCTTCACAGACGTGAACTGACTTCGCTGGTAGGAGAGCCGGGACTAAAGTCCAGGTTCGTGGCTTCTGGGCCACTGCATTTTTTGGCATTTAACAGGGAGCAAAGCAGGAGTAGTGTGTGTGCACAAGCAGGTTCGTCAGGGGACACACTGCGACCTCGGCTTCACACTTCACTCACACGCCAGTTGGGCTGTCTCGTCCCTCCATGAGATCTGGTCATTCACACCACACGGCCACTTTAACCCAGGTCAGGGTGACTCTCTTCCTCACGGGGCACCCTCCTTTCTTCCTGGGCCTCAAAGAGTTCAGCTGCCAGAAGGTATTCAGCTTTGACATTAAAAAAGAAAAAAAAGAAGAAGAAGAAGAAAATACAGCATTCATGTCAGAATTTCTTCAGGTAGCGCCATTTGCAAAACTGTGATGAGAACAGCCTAGTACAAGAAGCTGGGCTTCAGGAGTGTGTGTCTGTTAGGGGTCACCGGCTGGAAGGCCTCTGAAAACCTGGGGGTTCAGAGTGTTTGTGGGGGGTTTCCTGTAGGGTTGGGCCAGATGAGAATGGCCCTTTCCCCATTTGGAACTGTGCTGGTGAAGAGAGGGGAGATAGGATGAGCTCGGAAAAGGTTTTGTTGGAGGGAGGCTAGATAGAAAGGTCCATATTTTCAGGGCTTATTTGTAAGTAAACCAAGGCCAGGCAGCGTGAGGCCTCAGGGGGGCCTGCACCCCACATTTTCCTAAGAGCGGCTGCCTCTGTCGACCTTCCCCTGTGACAGGGCATCCTGGCACAGGACGGGGTTTCTTCCCCTCACTGAACTGTTTTCTTTGAGAACTATGCTGCCTCTGTCAGGATCACTGAGCACGGGGGAGAGGACAGAGACCACTGAGCAGCGTCGAGGGTCAAGGTTGGGGCAGGATCAGTGACCAGGAGCAACCATGACCTCCAAACTAGAGTCATAACCGACCAGGCCTCCAGATCTGAGGGACAGCCAGGGAGACTGTGACCAGCACCATCATGTATTTTAATCTTCCTGACAGGAGGGAGTCCCTCTTGTCCCCAGTGATTGACAAGAAAGGAGAGACTGTCCCAAAACGACCCAGAGCAGTCACTTCTCTGAGCTCTGATCAAATGTCACAGCCCTTACCTGCAATGGGCTGCTCCTCCATCGTCACAGCCCCAACGGGGAGGTCAGCAGGGGACCCCAGGCTCCCCTGCTGCCTGGACCTGCTGCTGAGATGGGATGGCCATAGGCTGCTAAGTGAGACGTCCTGGGCAGAGGTGATTCGGGGGGGTTGATCAAGTTACACAGCTCGCACAGGTTCCATTCTTCCTTAAAATACAGGAAAGCTTTTGATGGCATGGATAGGAAAATCTCATTGTTTTGCCAGCTTAAGATTTAGAAACCATCTTGACTCAGGCCCATGATACACTCTACTAGAAAACAACCACTTATAAAAAATGCAAAGGAAAACTCACCCCACACTTAAAATAATTAAGGCCAGGAGAATTTATTAAATTCTGCATAGTGTACATCTGTCACTGTGGTCTACCTACCATGGGTTTTGAGACTACATTAAAAACAAAAGTCAGACCTCTAAACAGTGAACAGATTGAACCAAAGGGAAAAGTCCAAACAGTAGCAAAAAAGGCTTGGAAAAATTCAAAGCCCACTTTGATGGGGTGTCTGCCACATCACATCTCTACATGAACACCCTGTGCGTTGTAAAAATGGGTGCAGCTTCTGAAGAACCTGTTCCGTTTACAGCCCGCTTGTTACCAGTGAGAAATCTGTAAACACAAGCAATAAAGAAAGCGCGTTCGCACACAGATAATGTATCTGTACGAACAGGACGTGGTGGAATTAGAGAATAAATTAGTAAACTACAGTTTGAGGCAGAGGAGGAATAGAATTCGTGTTGCTCCTAAGTTTGGACGCAGCATATTCCCCCCGATTTCTGTACCTTAGTGTAATGTCTATTTCCATTTAACCTAGTTATCTTATCTTTGCGGGCTTTGCAAAGTGAATTACAGAACCAAATTGCCCGTTACAGTTTCCCATTATGTGACACAGTTACATGGGAACACGGAGGTGAGAGGATTGTCCCAGTATCGGGAGACACTGATTGCATCATGCTATAAAGAACAAAAATTAAGGAGAGATGCTTTCCCCAAGGTGACAGGCTTATGACTCCTTCTCTCCAACGTAAATGCCACTTGCTGTTGCGAACAAAGAGTGCTATTCACTGCCATCTGCTCCGCAAAATTAGATCCATCAATATTGCGAAAAAGGGGCTGGGGATTTAGCTCAGCGGCCTATGCACCTGCCTTGCAAGCAGGCGGTCGTGAGTTCGATCCCCGGTACCAATTAAAAAAAAAAAAAACAAAAACAACGAAGATCAGTATTTTGAAAAAAAAAAAAAACCTAGTGCCTCAATCTACACCATTCTCTAAGTGACAAATCCTGAGCACTTCTAAATAAAACAAAGTTGAAGTCATGTTCCAGGATCCCACTGTGTCCACGAAAGCTGAAAGCACAATGAATTTCCAAGCAGTTAGCGTATCTGCAGTCCGCCTTGCACACGTACCCAGCACAAACCGTGGATGCACAAACTTTTGCTGAGTGACCTTTCTCTGAAATTTTCCAACCTAATTACAGAAGCGTCCAGACACACATGCACACTCACCTCCCCTTTTGAGATCTTTAATTAGAAGGGAGGAGAGACCCTCTAGGTAGAGGAAAAGGCGCGGAGTCAACCCCATTTTCCTCCCGGGACGAGATGACCTATTCCTACCCTCGGATTCTGGCCGTTTCCTGCAATGCAAGATGAAAGAAAGAAGTGTGACCAGGGAGAAGGTGTAGCTGACACTCTCCCAGCAGGGGGCTGAGACAGGGAAACCTCCCAAGGGAGCACAAGGGGTAGCACCACAGAAGAGAGAGGAGATTAACTAAGGCTGAGTTGAAAGAAAGAATCTGCAAATAAACCCATCAACTTACAAAACAAAAGGTATAACATTTCAATCATCATCACCTCCTGGGCTTCTCAGCCGGGCTTTCCACCTGCTGGCTGCCCTGGTTATTTAGCAAGAGGCTTGTCGGATAATGACAGCCACGTGTAACTAGTCCAACACAACTTTTGGCCCTGGGAAGCTTTGTAATGTTATAATGGGATGTAATTAACAAAAGAATTTTACTGTTAGTGAGAAGAAAAAAACAAAACAAAACAGCAAGAGAAGACAATTAAGATGAAAAGATTTTATTTAATCGGTGTAGTTTTCTTGTGTGTGTAGAATAAAAGTTCATCCAAAAATATATTTGAAGTATAAAATATCTTAATAAAATCATTCTAGGTATGTAGACGGGAGAGAAATAATATAATGAACCAACGTCTATCAAATGGAAATATTTGTTATACACAAAATAAATAATATCTTAAAATTTTCTCAAGGGGAGAGGAACTCCTTTTTCCTTTTTAAAAAATCCTCCTGTGACTAGAGAGAAAGCTGGAAAATGACAGCAAATTAAATATTGTGGCTTTGAACACAACAGGTAATAAATTCCCCTACTTCTCTCAGATTTAGACAGACTCTCGGTCCTGAGAAAGAAACAAATCTGAGTTCTAGGAGGCACCTGGGACTCTGTGCTAATGCCGATACAGGCCAGGAATACAGTATTCCTTTCACAGAACTTTTCAGACTTTCTCCTGCCTCCAAACCAAAATTTCCTTTGGGAAATTTATCATCATCACCTTTCCCAACCCAGACACAAGCCACTTGGTACTGCACACGTCTCAGCAGGTTTGTAAAAGTCTAGAAACAAAAGCTTAGCTAGGCGCGGTGGTGCACACCCGCAATCCTGGTACTTAGGTGGCTGGAGCAGGAGGATCACCATGAGTTCAAGACCAACCTGGACTACATTATAAGACCCTGTCTCAAAGAACAAAAGCAAACAAAAACAACCAGCCTTCACTCCAGAAATGTGTGTGATCCCGGTCACAGTCTCATGTCTTTGATGCTGTTGAATCCACCTCACTAAAATGTGAAGCTCTCTGTCTTAGTTTTGGTTCTAGAAGATTCTAGAAGGTACAGTGAGTGCTAAGTGGGCTGAGGCAAGGCTGTCTGTCCTATATGGAGCTGTGGTGCAGCACCCTTTTCCGTCCATCCACGCCTTGTGACAAGGTCCATGGGTGGAGGAGAGCGCTTCTCCAGGAAAAGGACACCGCATGTGGGAATTGGGCGAGAGGATCTTGGAATGTTTTGTACTGATAATTGTAATTTGTGTAATTCACGTATATATATTTTCATGTAATACTCAATATGAAATCGAAAATAGAAACTCCAGAGGAGTTACTAGAAACCTTCTAGATAACTTTGTGAAAACTAATTGTGAAATTTTACCTTCTGTGAGTAGTATGAGAGAGTTTATACAAAAGCTTTAAATGAAAGAGCTCATGGAGGAGGATTTACAAAATTCCTGTGAGACAACTGC